>JARJDW010002008.1:0-15388 GCA_030264715.1 Adinopsis sp. GC000173
ACTTCAAAAATAATTAGAAGCGGGAAGAAGATTTCTTTTCTTACTCTAAAACTATAAAATGGTAATAAAATATATATGCGTATAATAGGTATCTATTTATTCATCACTAACATTCTTTATACTATTTGTGATAATTAAGTAAATTAACCACGTTATTAGAAATATACAATTAAAATAAATTATTTTGTTTACGTCTTTTAATAAACTATTAATGAAGGCAAAACATACATATAACTTTATTTAATAGTAGTAGCACTTTTTTCTAAATTGGCATAGCAATTCATTTTACAAGGAATATAAAATTAGAGATACAAATAGCTATTGATTATTTATTAAGAGCTACAAAATATAATAATCGATTGTATATCCGAAACATATTTCATTAATAATTCAGCTGAATAAATTAAATTATTGCGGAAAATGTATCCGTATTTGATGGTGGGTAATAAATAAAACAACGTAGACTTTTTGATTTTATTTTATTGATTTATGTATGTAAGGATTGTTTTAAAAGTTTTCATCACGCACACATACGTATATAATAAATTATAAAATATACATTTAATTTTTGCTCAAAGTTGTTATTATAGGATTATTTATAAAAACTAAAAATCATCATTCATACAAAGTCAGTGCATTCAACAATTATATGACATATAGTTTTAAAATATTTTTTTAGTTACACTTAAAAAGGTTTAGTTTAAAAGTCTTTGTGGTTAAATTTTATATAAGAAGCAAATCAATTTCATTTTTTTGTAAATGTAAATTGAGTCAACTCTATACGATTTAAAAATGTTGAGATACAAAAGGTATTGTTTATCTAATGAAAGAAACACATGTTGATTTCTTCTTATATTAAAGACATTTGTTGTATTATAACATTATTATTTTACTTATGCAAAGAATCATGAAAAACACTTATATTTTAAATATATTGGATGTTTATTTGTACTTTACTTATTGTTATATAATTATATATTTAAACTTCAACATCCTTAATAATTATAATGCATTTATATATTATTAAGTGATATGTTTAGTCAAAATGATAAAAATAATGATCTTACAACACAGCAAATGTTAAGATCCCAAAAATTTAAAGTCGATATATAAAAATTGTTTATTTTATGATTTATTTTTTGTTTTATATTTTTCCCTTGAAGTAACGTAACATTCATGTTTATCCTAGCAAATCTTCAAAACTGACAAACGCTTCATTCAACTCACAATTTTTCTAGTAATACAAAATTCCTATCACGTTCACAAATCTAAAAAATAACCCTTCTTCACCGTATTTTCATGTTTAATTACCTATATAAAAATTGTTTCTTGATTACCAAACACTGCATTTGTTTGTAGGATTCATTGGTGATCCCAATGGGCAACTGTATGCTTTCGCAAAGTCCCAAGAATTCGACAACGGACCTAATACTCTTATCGGGCCTGGCGAATGAACGCTCGAACGGATCTTCGTCAAAGCATCCTCCGGTCGCATTGATCCGCACCAAATTTGCGCGTAATTCAAGAAGAATAATTGATCATGAGTGAGATTTAAGCCAGGTAAGTCCGCCTCTTCACCGTGCTGCCAAACCCATTTCCTATAAGCCTATTAAAGTGTTCATCATTAGAGTTGCGTATACCTGGTGCAATATTTATATGCTCATATAATACCCGAAACGATTGCTTCAAGCCACCGTTGTCAGCAATGTTCTCACCCTGGGTCATACGTCCATTCACATACAAACCAACCTCCTCAATCTTGTATCTTGAATACTGATCTATTATGCATTGAGCCCTATCACGAAACGCCCGTATTGTTGCATTATTCCACCATTGCATCATATTTCCGTCCTTATCAAACTGCCGCCCTTTTATTGAAACATTACAATTGCGTTCAAACACAATATTCATAATTAAATCATACCTTTATCGTCGAATCCGTGCGTAATTTCATGTCCAATTACCACGCCAATACCGCCATAGTTTAACGACTTGGGAAAATGTTGGCTGTAAAATAGCGGCTGCAAAATGCCAGCGGGAAACACTGTAAAATCGTAACAATTACAATTATTTGATACATCAGCGCAATGGCGTATATCAAATTATTATACCAATATCATTTTTATTCGGATTGTAAAATGCATTTACAACAGCCGGTTCCGTTGACCATTTATCCTTATCGACGGGCAAACGTAGATTTTTCAAATTCTGCTCCGCCTCAAACTTTAACATACTCAGAATGTTTGTCATAAAGTCATCGGATGTGATATTCAGCTAAAACAATTTAAATTCAAATTAATTTTGAACATAATTAACATGCACGCAATAAAGTTTTGCTGGTGGATTTTCTTTGGCGCGCACGTTTTTGGGAAGTAATCAACTTTTTACGAAACAAATTTTCATAAATAGAAGGCCTACAAGGAAACAACGGATTGTGTTAATTTGTGTACACCGTTTACATTTACAAATGATTTAATGATTATAAATTTAATGGCTACACGTGCCGTTTTAATTGAGAACTCGGTACGAGTTAATATTAAATTACCACGCAAGCTATACATCAAACTTGCCCGATTATTGTTGTTTTATCGGTAATAACCCTATAAATCTACATAGACGCAACAATATTATTAAAAGTTAATAAAGCTAAAAGTTTTGTTTATATACATGGATGTTCAACATTAAAGCGTTTTAACGTACCTGCCATCGACAGTGTCTAACTCTTTATTGGATGATTTTTTATTTTGATTTTATTATAATTATTAACGTAGCTGGTTGAATAGTAAGTACAAAGTTTGCATATTGCACGTACGTCGTTCATATCTTTTCATATTGCTATAAGGGCCCTCTTTGTACATTTTCGCTTCTGAATTGGGAAAATGTTTTTGAATAGCCCAAGATTATGTTGCCATCATTAAGTATGGCATACATACGTAGTTATATCTCTTAGATATTAAATGAAAATTTATTAAAACTATGAAAAACACGACGCATTTTGTCGAGAATTGTAAAGTTTGAACTTTTACTTTTATCTTAATTTTCAAAAAAACCAATATGTTCTATATTTATTCTAGTAATATTTTGTGAAACTGCGTATCTTGTTTGTTGCTATAAATACTTTTAAGCAAAAGGCACAAAAATATACGAACGTGAAAGTGATACGAGACTAAAGAAGTGATCATGATGTGATGTGGTGTAAAATATGGGACATCTTTTATCTGTACTTTAAAAGAGGGTTAAACATTTTGTTAAGTACAATATACAATATGTGATATCGTAATGGATCATGTGAGTTGAAGTTGTTGGAACTTTTTTCTGAAAATATTCTGCAACTATGCTACTAATCAACTGTTCCGTCAATTGAGGGATGTCTAGTTAGTTACCTCACTCAAGTCTTAAAGGAATCAGTAATTTGCTTGCCAAAATCCATGTGAAGCACACACAACCAGTATGTGGTCAATGCTTGATACAACGCACGCAATACAATTCTATATCCACACATAAAATGCAACGCTATGAATTTAATGAATACTGATTAGATTTTATCTATTAGGTCGATGCATAATTATCTGCGACTACAATATATTCTTGAAATTATTCCTCTTTTATAAACTAATAAAAATATGTATCGAAAATCTTTTACTCAGATTCGGCATATTTTGTTCCACAACTTTGAGTTACAATAATTTTGTGATCACATGATTTGTATTCGTCAAACTATTCCTGTCTTTCGCAAATTTTATTTATATGCCAAAAAGTTTATTAGCATTACCGTTTTCTATTTTTTATCAAAGTAGTGAAGAATAATTTATGAAAGATTTTGATGCGAATTTTATTTTCTATGAAAAAAACTAAACAATATGCAAAACTTGTAACAAAAATGTGTAGGCAAATCAACCATTTATAATATCCTTAGGTATATTTGTATTTAAACAATTTTTAATTTAAATTCTAAATACTTGAGCGTAATCAACTGAGCAATTATTTAGTTTTCTCCTATATAGCGTTGTTAAAATTTAATTAGCCAAACATCACCTCTCTGTTTCGTATTGCGTGTGTTTGTTTCAGACAAATACTCTATAATCCGTTCCAATTAAGATATTGTTTATAATATATTATATTATATTCTATTGTATTTACAAAATATAAATTTGTTTTTAGAAACATTTTGGGTACGATACACGCGTAACCTTGCTTATTATAGGATGTACGGAACTCAGCTGGGTTTGTTAATCGAATACTTCCGACAAGTAAAAACACACTTGTAAGCCCTACCTCCAGTTAGTCCATCAATCAGGCTGTATGTCCTTCTAACACATTGTATTTGTAGGAGCGTGCGTGAGCTGGTCGCAATTCTTTTACACGTAACGTGCTATATCTGGACGTATTTTAAGATTCAAAAAAATTTAAATTGAATTAAAGCTATTTTACTGAAAACGTGTGAACAGTGCGATAATTATTAAAGTAGCTGATCTAATACTAAATAAAACATGTTCATGTCGCTTCATTTTTACAAAGGCTTTCTTTCTACATTTTTGCACAATCGGGAATGTTTTTGAATAGCCCAATAGTAACCCTACCTCCAGTTAGTCCATCGATCACACTGTATGTCCTTCTAACACATTGTATTTGTCGAAGCGTGCGTGAGTTGATCGCAATTGTTTTACATGTAATGTATGCTATTGTATATCTGGACGTATAGCAATCTTTATTTTCAACATTCAAAAAATTTTAAATCAAATTAAAGCTTGATAAAAAAACTCTACTGAAAAGGTGTGAACAGTGCGATAAAACTCGCGAACAATACTCACCGTGCCATAAACCTTAATCAATTCCTCACTATCGGTAATTAACTGCGGATAGCCGATGCGTTCATTCATCGCGTCTGCCTTTTCTTTTGCCACGGCGCGGGTCTCATCATCCATCCAATCGTTCTCCGCCAGCAATTCATTGAATGCCTCTCGAATCGTATGAATCATTGTTAAAGCTGTTTCCTGCACAATAAAAAACGAAGGCAAAAAAAAGAGGAAAATTATTGACTCGCATTTTAATTGAATGGAACAACTCAACTTTACTGTCATGATTGAAATTTTCGCGTATGAAAAGCGCCCCAACCGCCATGCCCATTTTCTTATTCGTCCATTCCACGCATTGTGACCAGCGATGCCTTTCGCTTAATATTCCCATTAATATTTTCCGAAATTCCACCCTTTCACGCTGATAATCGTCAATCATGTGTGGAACTAATGCCATTATCAAACGCCACAGAACGTAATTGTGTATTACTCTATAAGATAATTGAATTTTATCAATTCATTGCGTATAAATTTCAAAAACATTTTATTATCGATCACCTTCGATTTGTAGTTGATAGAATCTTGCCCATTTCAATGAAATATGATAGACCGTACGCCACCACAGGCTCTTGTTCGGTGACATTAGCATTAAGAAATGATTTAAGATATTCCAGCCAGTTGATTTGCGGTACAATTTGTTGTAATTCATGGAGTGTGACTTTTTTATATATGGCACTTGTATCATGTCGGTCCGCTTCCGGCAACGACGCCTGAAAAATTTATCATCCCATTCATGCTGAATATTTCATAATGTCATCTTACGTTAGCAAGCCGTTGTTCAAATTCCACGACCTCTTTGAGCTCATCCGACGCCGTTGTTTTATTAGCACCTAGAAGGAGTGCGATATTCGTCATATATCGATGATACGCCTCCAAATCCCCCTCGCTGCTTGGTTTCAGGTAGTAATCGCGACTTGGGAGCGCTAATTGCATTTGATCGAGCTATAAAGCGAAGTGTGCGTTAGTAATAGAAAGAAAAGGGGGACATGATTGAATTTGCGGGCGAAAAAAACGAGATCATCAACGTTGTTGTTTTTAAAAAAAGCTCTTTGCACATTTATAATTGAATTATTAATGACAAAGCTTGCTGAGATTGCCTCAAAAAATAGGCGCCTACCTACTTCTTACTTTGTGCGCACCTGGATGATGTTTACAGAGCTATTTTTATCGTCTGGTCCGACCCACTGCTCCACCAAGACGCCTTCGCTAAAGGTGCCTCGAATCTTTCCCAATAAAATCTCAATTGTGAAGTGCGGCGGTTGCCAATCCTCTTTTGTCACCGGCCAGCCACCCAACGAATCCAATACGTGACGCAATGGTTTATCACCTATTTTTCGAATCTGATCTAAAACCAATTTCCGTTTTACACAAACATTACAAATCGCTTCTTTTAATATCAGTATGGCTATATTTACGTATATCCATGCAAGTGTTATAGAATGTTTTCGCTTTGATGGTCGCCTCATTATCCAATTCACTTACACCCTCTTCGAGGACGCCCTTTAGGATCACTTGTAATTGATCCGCCATCACTTCGAAGGTGCTTATCGAACTGCGATCTTCGGGAATTACATGTTTCTTATTCCACGTTCCGCAGGCGTATTGGAAGAAGTCGACGCACGGGTCCGCATTATGATCCATCGCAGATAGTAATGAGGAGGCTGAAACACATAAAAATATAATGTATTGTAACATTTACGAAATGCGTTCACTTTTATACTGTAATGAACTCTTGATGAACCATATTAAATTTAAATTTTTATTTTCAATCGCGGAAACCCTTGGGCATTGAGTTTGACGATCACTGCTATATACTAACAATAATTATGCCCGTGCTTTCATCACTTTAGCATTCAGCTAACCGAACTTTATCATCATGAACATAACCTAAAAACTATTTTAAATCCATTTTTTATTGTTTAATACACGTTTAATAGATGTAATAGGGACATTTTAAATTATATTGATGAATATTTATGTCAATAGAATAGATTTTCTATTGAAATAGTTTTAATAATGTTGTTATTTTACTCGAATTAGTACTGCAACTGCTGCCAACTGCTGGAAGATGTTACTAAATGCTATACTGTTTACAAAATGACGTTTATTTCCAATAGTTTATAGGTTATGTTATTTGTCAGATAAATGCTAGTGACGAGAATACAGGCATTAAAGTTGATGCATTTCGGCTAGTTGCTACCATCAGAACTAATAAAGTAATTGTAAGTATATTTGGTTACATTAAAATTTCTAAAAATTGTAATAATACCTAGCTGGGCTAACCCTAACTTCAGCCACACGCAAATTAACTGTTTGGGGAACTGTGCACCATTTCCGTAATCCTTTTGTTATCTCAACAATTCAATTAAATGAGTGTAGTTTGGTATACTCTACTATATTCTCTTAAGCTAATGTATAACTCATAGTAGGCGTCTATAATTCATGTTGCGCCGCGGCAATGCTATTTTTTAAGATGCCCATAAAATAGTTTTACCGGGCGCTATTGGTAATTTGGGAATTGTAAAATTTTTATTGCCATCGAATTTATGGCCTAATAATCAAATGTCATTTATATTTGCACGAAACGTATTTTTATTGCAGCTGATGCATTTATATGCGAATATCATATATTGATAACAATTTGCATTTGTTAGATTTTTATGCTCTAGTTGATTATATACATCAACATTTATGATGCGGTGGCGCAAATGCAATCATTATCGAATAATCGACAACTATTTTGAACGCTAAAATAATTACCGGCTTTTACAAAATATGCATATATAAAATTCACTATTTATTCAACAACGAACAAACATAAAAGGATGCTGCAATAAAAAAAAACATATCACTAGCTGGAATTATTTAAAACCAAACAAAATCGCATTGCGGATTTATAATTAAAAATATTTCATATAATCAATATATACAAAAATGAATTTGTGTTTGTTTGTACTCGATAGATTCAAAAACCATACATCGAATCGCCGTGAAAGTTTGAGGAGTTGTTTAATATAGTCCAAAGAAGGTTTCTGGCATATTAAACATTAGAAGAAGACGTTATATTCGATAAAATATGTTGTTTTTTGCAAATAGTAGAACTGTCAATTTGACAGCTGTCAGTGTTACACGACAAACTTTCAAATATTCAAACATTTACATTTACTCCTTGCAAAAGATCAAATTTATGCCTTCGTACCGGCAGGACAGAAGTAATGCTACGAATAATTGACTTTAAGACTTTAAAAACAGTCAAATTTTAAATAAAAAATTATTCTAATCAATCTTTACTGAGCCAGAGCAACGCGTGGCTGAGAAAGCTACAATAGTTTATAAATACGCAAAATACAATATCTAAACAACACTTTTTGTTATTCGTATGTTGATTGTAAAAATAATTATTGCGTAAATGTTATAACATTTTACTTGATTCCAAATCTGGAATTGATGCCATATTTGTATACATGTCTTACTATTTTTAAACTTGAATGTTCTTTTATATATTCAATTTTGCGACGCAATTAATTATTTTGTTCGTTTTTTTGTGCAAATATATTTTTGGCTTCCGATTCGCAGAATTGAACTCGATTGATTCATGTCAGATCTCTTACATTTTATATGATTACGTATTGTACGCAATCCATCTTCATCAATAAATTGTTGCTGTTTTTTGAAGAAGAAAAATGACAATAAAATGATGTGTATTTTTGGCGTTGCCATGAATACTTTAAATGGTGGAACGGGCATACTGATAAATGACCGTCATTATAAATGCAGATGGATTAAATAATACCTATAAATGTTTGATTACAATCGATATTCGTATTTCATCTCGTATGTACGTTATAATGTGACATTTAAAGCGATGCGAACAAAAAATGAATAATTAATGGCGTTTTTATCGGGTCCTTTTTGTGGAATGGATCATTTCATTCCCGTTAATTAAATTATAGGCTAATTACTTAATAGTTTGAAAAGTAAACTCAAGTCTAGTGGACATTTCTACCCTTGGGGATTTGCTTGTTTATGTATGATACTTCTAAAGTTTATCGAAACTTTTAGATTGTATTGCAATTCACTATAACAACAATAATAACCACGCCATTTATTTATTGTTAATAAGTAATGCTATTAATATTTGATTCTAAATTGTTTTGAAGAAACATTCGCTCATTAATATGTTTTACCTCACATTGTAATTATAAATGATTCCGTCTTACAGTGATATAGGTACTTATAAAGTTTATCGAAATTTTTAGATTGTATTTTAACTAACTTTTGCAACAACAATAATGCTATTTATTTATTATCAATAATTACTTTGATTTTAACCAATTTACGCAGTTTTGATCAATAATCCGCTCACTAATGTGTTTGATAATTTGCACGAATAGGAAACCCCAGGTTGGAATTATAAATTATTCTGTTATAATAATACAATTTAATTATTGTTAATAATTGCTTTGATTTTAACAAATTAACACAATTATCATCTGATTTTCGATTGTTTTGAACAACAATCCGTTCATTAACATATTTCATAATTTTCGCAAGTAGGCAAATTATTCAGTTTCGCAGGGTTACTTCTAAAGTTTATAGAAATTTGTAGATTGTATTGGGTTTGGCAACTAAGTATTTACCGATTTAAGAGAAAAATCTCCAGAATGGAGTTTTTCAAACTAATTTTGTCACTGCTTTTCTTTAAGGGCTTCATCATTAGACATGTTACGTAACATTTTGGTGGCCTGCACTGCGTTCTTTCCTTTATAAAAATCATAATATTCGCAAAATATGGCAAAAATTATTGTTTTTGCACTCCATATTAATGTTGAGGTAAAAAAAAATTGAGAGAATATCTACGCAATGAACTTATAAAACTAGATTAGGATGACAGCTAACATATATAAGAAGAAGAAGATCATAACATTTACGGATATCCTAAAAATTGGAGTGAAAAGCATTGAAATCTGCAATTGTTTATTTGCCAACCAGATATACCAGCAAGAAAAATTACGCTATTTATTTATTATTAATAATTGCTTTGATTTTAACCAATTGGTTAATCCGATTATCATCTGATTTAAATTATGCTTTTTTGAACAATAATCCGCTTGCTCATTAATGTGTTTCATAATTTGCGCAAGTAGGTAACCCTCACCTCGAAATTATGAATTATTCCGTTTTCGTAAGAAATAATTTTCTCAGAAACATAATCTGGAAATGAAGTATTCAAATATTCATTTATTATTATTGTACTTGAGAGCGTGCAATTCTTGAACATATATTTCTCGATGTTACAACTTTGGCGTATATCATCTTTGAAGACAATGCGCCTAAAATGAACAAGTAAATATATTGTACGAATGTGGAATAATAATTACTTATTTAGGTTTATGAACAGGGGAGGAATGAAGATCTCTTACATTTTGAACGCAGAGAAACAATAAATGGAAATGTTTAGGGAGTCATGCGGGTGATGCTTATGAAATATGATAATGGAAGAATTTCTTTGCTTTGAATACTTTTAAAAAGTGTTAGTAGGGGAGAGTGAGGGAATCCCGCACCCTTAAGAATAATTGGTAATTGTTCTTAAATATCAAATAACGAATAAATTGCACCTAATATACTATATAAATGAATATAAAAAAAATCCGAATTAATGTAATTCAGTGTTGAAAAATCAAAAAAAGCGCAAATATCATGAAGGGGTAATGGCAAAATTGGTAGGGTAATTGCGCTCTAATAAATAAAATAGGTAAAAAAGCTACAACTTGTAAACTTCTCGTTAAATATACAAAAATCACATTTAAATTATCAGGGAGGTCCTGTAAACTGTATTCCGTATGGAACATCTCGAAAATAATTTACATCTAAACCATCATTTGTTGCGTTTCCCAAATTTATATCAAATTATAAGCTAGGAACGTCATTACCCCGTTGCACAAATTTTATTTCAAGAAGATGTGGATCTAGTGCAAGCTATATCTTAAAATATTCAGCAATGCACACTAGAATGCCGCTTTGTATATTATCAGATCCAAAAACAATTATTATATATAGAAATAATTTGGCTTTTTTGGGTATTTCAGGTACAACAGAAAACCCGAAATATTACTAATTTATTTGTTGAGGAACGATCGTCATTTAGCAGTATGTTTGCTTATCAGGTTGCGGCATTATCCATCGGTTACCAATACCCAACTTTCCTCAAATTTTTTTTGTGCGCCTCTTATTAAATTAATTGATGTCGAATGCTAAAAATTATTTACCAAGAATTAAACACTGTTTTAAAATTTACATATTTTTTTGTTATATCCTAAAATACCTCATAAATAATTACAATAAATGATTAATAAAAAATATTTTAAAATATTACATTCCCAATTATTTTATGAATATTGTATTGAATTTTAAAGCACAATTTTAGATATAAATATCTATTGCAATGAAATATTAATAACAATTTGTGTGAGTGTACATAATAGATATAATATTTTATTTAGTTGAACGTAATTAAATATTCATGCTTTGTGAATTTAGGAATTTTTGCAACTTGAATGTCACACTAAAACACTTTTGAATTCCTCTTCAACTTAGAGCGGAATAAAACATTATAACAACGCGTATAAACTCCTTCAATCTAACTTTTACTTGATTTATCGCCCAAAATTCTTTGAATGAACACATATAAAATACGGAGAGTCAAATTGCGCAATTCCATAACACACTACAACCAAGTTTGTGGTGCTCTTGTGAATAACTGAGCAGAAGAAACACTTACAATATT
Source organism: Adinopsis sp. GC000173 (assembly GCA_030264715.1). Lineage (NCBI taxonomy): Eukaryota > Metazoa > Arthropoda > Insecta > Coleoptera > Staphylinidae > Adinopsis > Adinopsis sp. GC000173. The sequence goes on from JARJDW010002008.1 coordinate 11,644, forward strand.
GAGCATAACTTATAATAACCTGCAATCATTTGCGTGCTAGCAATTAGAATGAAAACTTTCTTCGTAGGTATATATACAAGCATCAAATTTTTCAGGCAAGGAAGGCGAATTCAGGTATTATATCGCTCGCTTGAATGAATTTTATGCGCTCGCAAATTGTTGAACAAACTACAAAATCAGCGTTTTATCGTAACAATCAGACAAGCAAACAAAACATGATCCTTGGAAAGTAATTATTAATTGTAGCTTGTGCAGCGCATTGTTTGATTAATCGATTTTCGGGGGTGATGGTGGTAGCGGCTTAAATTTGTGCATGTGTGTGTGTATTTGCACACGGCGACGATCAATTGCTTTTTAACACTTGTTCGCAATTATAAAATACTTTTAAAGGAATTTTATTGTTGCACAAAGTTTGGAGATGTGTACGTATGCAAAGTTCGATCCGAACAGTAGCAGCGCGTTTTACTACACTTAAATTATTTAGAAGAAACGCTTAGCAGCGTAAAATAGTTCGTGCCAGTCGCGTAAAAAACAACGCTTCATAAAAGATTAATCAATTCTCGCTTTTTTGCACATTCGAATGCAAAAATGTGTGTTTAATTTATCTAGTGATGTTGTTCGGAATCAGGCGACGCATAAAAATATTTGTACATCTAGGAAATAAATTTTAGGAAATATTTTCGTTTTTTGGCATCTCCATGTTACTTAAACATTCAAGTTGTGATGGATTTTTCGATTTCTTTTTAGATTTTTGGCATTTTCCATGAAAATGTTTAAAGATTTTTATTAAAATTGATTGAAAAACGGAAAAAACGCAGTTTTTTTTGATTTTCAACCAATAATAATAAAAGGCGATTAAAAATTTGATGGAAAATGCCGAAAGGTTAAAGAAAAATTGGAATAAAATCGGATAAAATTCCACGCAAAGAAAAATTCATCTAAATTTGAATGTGTAAGAAATTATTTGAGACACTTAAACATGTTTTTATTATTCTATTTAAAAATGTATGTTTAATTTATCTTAAAATGTTGCCTGAAATCACATATTTTCATTTTACATTCAATTTTTGATAGATTTTTTTGTACCAAGTAAGTTTTTGAGACGTTTTTCTTTGATTTTCACCATTTTCTACCAAAATATTTAAGGATGTGCATTAAAATTGTTTAAAAAATGAAAAGAATAACGTTTTTCTGAATTTTGAATTAGCAACGATGACAGGCGATAAAAAAAATTAATGAAAAATACCAAAAATCAAAGAAAAATTGCAAGAAAATCACAAAAAATTTTATCGACGCTTCTGGTTGGAATGTTCGCATCTACTATATAAACTTTTTCGCTGCATTAAAACGCCATATATTTTCTATATGCAAAGTTGTCAGGTTTTTTTTGCAATCAAAATCATTTTGCGTGATTGATTACAGAAATCGCGATAAAAATCTAGTTTTACATTTCACAATTCGCATCGGCCGCTAATGCGTGCTTACATAATTTGTTTTAATTTATGCAGCGCAAACAATTTTTTAACTTTACCCTCGCACAATTATATAAAAAACGCATGATTGACAGATTATTAAATTAATTAAAATTGAAATGGCTCGAAGACAAGCCAATTATTGAATCAAATTCGATGAATAGTAAACATTCTACGTACGTTGAATCCCCGTACACGCGACATTTCATTTTNTATAAAAAACGCATGATTGGCAGATTATTAAATTAATTAAAATTGAAATGGCTCGAAGACAAGCCAATTATTGAATCAAATTCGATGAATAGTAAACATTCTACGTACGTTGAATCCCCCCGTACACGCGACATTTCATTTTTTTATTCAAATTCCAGTATGGAAATTGTTCAATTAAACAACAACTTCGTCTAATTAATGCCGGCACATGTGGAAAAAAAAATGGTGGCGGCTGCGTTATTGAACAAATATCGCGCGCGCACGAGATACTTTTTAATTAAAATTAAAATGGTTATATGTAAATAAACTGTGTTTTGATTAATTTTTTTCGTTTCAAGCACAAGCCGTAGTATAAATCCGCGCGCGTGAAACGTTTAAAGCCCGTTTTTATAATTAATTTTTTTTATCATTCGCGCCATGCGCCACGCAAAATAAATATTTGATGGAAAAAAATGTATCGTTGCGTTGGTTTTCTTGTGAAATTCTCACGCGCTCGACAAAAATTGCGCACAAAATGACGATAAATTAAAAACAATCGTAAAAATGTTTGTTTAATGTTTGGTATTTCTCATTAAATTTTATATCGCCTATCATTGTTACTAATTGAAAATTGAGATGAAAATTTTTTTTCGTGTTTTAAACAATTTTATTTAACATCCTTAAATATTTTGATGGGAAATAACTAAAATCGAAGAGGAGTATCGCCAAAACTTCCTTCGCACAAAGAACTCCATCAAAAATTGAATGTAAAACGAAAATATGTAACGCCTTTGATTTCAGACAACATTTTCAGATAAATTAAACACACATTTTTAAATAGAATAACAAAAAAATGTTTAATTGTATCAAATTATTATTTTAACAACTCCACGTTTTTTAAACAATCAACTTTTAATGAATATTTCTTTGTGAAGAAAATTTTTTCGATTATTTGATGGAAAATGTATCGTTGCGGTTTTCTTTTTCTGAAATTCTCACGCGCTCGACAAAAATTGCGCGCACAAAATTATCACGATAAATTAACAACAATCGTCATATTCAATTTCCTCCTGCCTGGCCATGCTGTTTAGATAAATCATGTCACATATATATCTATCTATCGTTCTTCGACTTCTCGCTTTATACATTATACATATGGAAGCGCTGAATTGCAAACGAGGCGACGATCGAAGAGATAAAAGATTTAAGTTCCTTTGTCATTGATCATGTATAAATCAAACACTGTCTTATATATACGCGGGGCCCAGTAAGTTGATACGATAGAGATACAACAACAAAAAAAACGAAATCGTATTTTATGCGTTGCAAATATTTGGCTAGCATATTAGAATTTTAAATATTGAGAGACAAAAAGCGTCCGCTGTGGATTATAGAATAGATATCTACACATTTATTTCTACATTTTAAACTTTTGGATGCAAACTATCAACAAAAAGTTTATTATATTAGTAGATTTTTATTCATTTATACAATTATTTATCCCTTATTATGGATTAAAATGTACAATTGTATACTTTGTATTTGTAATTGACCCATGAAAACGAGTTAGGAAAATAAAATTAACTCAAAGCGTTGAAAATGATATGAAATTGAATTTGGTTTACTGTCCTATGTCTATATTTGAAGTGAAATTGTTATAATAAAATAGTTTATTTGCCATCACTTGGTGAGCCATGGTAATAATACAAAATACAATATACAATAAAACACTTGGTAGGTCTCACAAATAACATTTATTATATACTATCTACGCGTTTCGCCCTTTATGGAATTATTTTTCTAATCCTATTTTCCAATGTTCCATGAATTGTTTTGATTTTGTTTTTACTTCTGTCACATATTTGTCATATTGTTTTATAAATAGTGTAGTTAAGGTATTTGACATATTATCCTGATGATGACTATCTAGTCGAAACATGTAGATAATATATAATAAATATTATTTGTGAGACCTACCAAGTGTTTTATATTGTATTTTGAAATTGTTATCTTAACTTATTAAAAATTATATTTATAAGTAAAAGGTTGCTTTACATTACGATTCTTATACCACTAAACAT
>JARJDW010002011.1:0-74094 GCA_030264715.1 Adinopsis sp. GC000173
TTGTGTTGTATATTTAATGTCAACGTAAATTTTTCAGTATAATTTTGTTTCTCAAAATATATATGTCAGATTTGATTAGAAGCATAACCTCAAAATGATTAAATTGTAACAAAACTGCTCTAAAATGTAAAAATTGTTAAAAGTTGTCAGTCTTATATAAGAATTATAACAAATTCTATCATTACATGGCTTTTGATGAGGAACATAACCTCAAAATTTAAAAATTGTAATAAAATGACGTTAATAAATACATTTAAAAAACTAAAATATTCTTGAAGTATGATAAATTATGTCTTTCTAGCTGGTAATAACATGAAATTACGTTGAAACTCGTCCAATTTTTAAACAATTCTTAATTAAAACTCCTTATTGGCGTGTTTCCCAAGCAATTTTACCAATCAACATAATTGGCAATTAATAATTTTCGTTCGTTATTCAAATTTCATACAAATTTCACTTAAATATCACATTCTTTCTAATGAATATCCCATTAACATTATGTAATTAATTTAACACTCATTTTGAGTATTTTTCTTGTACGAATACGAGGGTGGTCTAATATGTTTTGAGTCTCGAAACCCAAAAATGTAAATTCACCTTTTCGGAGCAAGACCAATTGAAAATTTCAAGAAAATTTCTTGGAAAATGCATGAAAAATGAAAAAAACTAGAAAATTTTACAGTTCATGACATTTTTGCTATTTTATTCATTTTCCTAAATTCAATTGTAACATTTTATCAAGAAACGCCCTGAAACTTACATGGAAAATGCGTGAAAACAACAAAAATATGACTCGGCTATAATTTTTTTTGTTTTTCATGCATTTTCCAAACGATTTTCAATAAATTTTCAATTGGTTACCTCCGGAAAGGTGGATTGTGACATTTTATCAAGAAGACGCTGTGAAAATTGCATGGAAAATGCGTGAAAATAACAAAAATGTCTACCAGCTGTTAATTTTTTTGTCTTACATTGATTTTCATGCATTTTCTAAGCGATTTTCATCAAATTTTCATTTTGTCCACCTCCGGAAAGGTGGATTGTGACATTTTATCAAAAAAACGCTTTAAATTGCATGGAACGTGCGTAAAAACAATATATCTCTTTGGCGATAATTAATCAAATTAGGCAAATGCGATTTGTTATTTTACATCATCTTTGTATAAACAAGTGTGACACAATAGCAAAACAACGCGACGACGGCGAGAATAAAAAATCCATGGCTGGCTCAATGTAACAAACGACTAATTAATCGACATTGTATGGTTAAGATCAAGGCTTGCCGTGATATCACATGTGGGATGACTTCATTCAACTATCTCTCTATCTATAGTGAATACATCGACAATTGAATTAATATAATGACAATAATGAAACAAAAAGTAAACGAATATGTATTTGTGGTATCTGCTGATGAAAAGTTACGTTTCGCGCGATTGAAAATGGATATGTAGGTTGCTTAGCAGCGCGTTTCTGAATCTGGTAGTAGGTGATGTTTCAAGGTGCGCGCTTAAGGTAACCTCGACCCGCATATTACATAAATGTGTAGGAAAGCAAAAATAAATGCATATTTGTGTATGTGTATACATTTAAAGTTGGCGTTGCGAACCAGAAAGGTTAAATGCTGTTTGTATGCATCGGTAAAGCAAGTGCGATGGTGGTGTAATGGTCAGCATAGTTGCCTTCCAAGCAGTTGATCCGGGTTCGATTCCCGGCCATCGCAGTTTTTTTTTCGTTTAAAAAATGTTTTTTTATTGTTTTTATTATAATTAGATTATGCATTGAGATTAAAAACAAAAAAGAAGCGGTTTATAGACAAATATGAGAAAATTAAGAGAAAGTCACATTTCTTCTTATTATTATTATTAATAAAGCACTTCTTTTTGTATTCTAAGACTACTTTTTGTGTGTGACGATTATCACTGTAGTGCTGCTTTTTACTGTACTTACAACAAAAATAGAATAAAAAGAAAAAGAAACGCATCGTGTCATGCTCACTGAATGCGCTGCCAGAGAGCGAATACTTAATTGGCGGCTTTATTAATTTAATTGGCCGCCGTTTAAACGTTATTGATTTGCGTAATTGCGATGCATTAGTGTCCGGGATTGGTTCGCTGAATTTTTTTAATGACCAGCAATTGGTGGTGAATTCAAATTTGATTTTCGACCAATTTGAATGCTCGTTTTCATTTTGCACTTGGTTGACTTCACGTTGGAGCGTGTTCGTACACAGTCGTTGCAAGCGATTACATACGATAATAGTTTTTTTAATTGTCTACAGCAAATTTTAATTATTGAATTATAGACAATAAGTAATATTATAATTAAATTGTTTTGGCGATTTCTAGAATTGACAAAATTATCAATTTAATAATAAGTATACGTCATACATATCAATTTCGCGCACTGCTTCATTTTGGTTCTTGTTCGTGTGTAGTAGTTACATACGAATAAACTCGAAACAAAGTCACTTGACAATAATTTTTAAAGACTACAAAAATGTTTATTCAATTTTTCCTTAAATCATACAAAATAAATAAATTAGTTATTAATATTCTTATGTCTTAATAACTGAATCAAAAAATATTTGTGCTATTTTGACGTTTCAATCATGTACCGGTTTTTGAAACTAACAAAACTGTCAAATTTCTAATATAAGTAAGATCTATCTATACTTTTATGTACTCATTTTATTGCTATTGTTTAATTTGTATATACCATATTTGTAGGTAATGTGGACATCGTGAATGGGAATCTGAAGCTGATCCTCGGCCTAATATGGTCGCTGATCGTGCGCTACCAAATCGGCCGCTCCAAGTTCCCGCCACGCAAATTGATGCTCGCCTGGTTGCAGGCGGTGCTGCCGGAATGTAAAGTGAACAATTTGACCACCGATTGGAATTCCGGCGTGCTACTCTCGGCGCTGATCGACTACTGCCAGCCGGGACTGTTTTCACATTGGCGCTCATTAGGTAGGCAATCCCAGCAAATCATTGTCTAGTAAGAAAATCATTCAATTAAAAATTCATCGTATTTTCCCACACACAATGATATTTATGTCTACATGTGTTTGAATAAATGTAAAAAAGATTATTGAAACATTAATTAATACATGAAAGTGTAACACTTAAGAGAAGAAGAACAAACTCTGTTTATATTTTGTCCAAGTGATTTGAAATTTATTGTATGATTAAAACACTTAAAATGTTTGGGCGAAACATAACCTGCGTTTGTTCTTCATCTTCCAAGTATTAGGCTTTCTTAGCCATTACAAACTTCACTTGGGATCAACTTTACAGCAAACGAATTAATACATTGCTATACATTAGAGTTTTTAACCTTAAAAAAGTCGGCCATCTTGTTGAGTTGAATTTGACAGTTGTGACGTTTCTAAGCTAGCTCGAAGGAGCATGAAATAATGTATAATGTTGTGATATCTCAACTTCATATCGTCGAAGAGGAAAATCATTGAAATTGAACGCATCTTCTCATACATACGATGATATTTACATCTACACATGTTAGCAATAATGTAAGAAAGTTAATTGGAACTATTAGAACACCAATTTACAGAACCGGCTTCAGGTGGTAAGTAAACAACTAACTGCATTAGGACATCGCGCTTAGTGGTGGTATCCAATTAGATTAATTAAATTTATAGTTATCTTGCATATCTTGGACTCGACATTGCGAATTAATTCTATTAATACATTACAACAATATATTTTCTAACCTCAAAAAAGTCGGCATGAACTACTATAGAAAATGTACTATTTCTAATATAAACTTTTTGTTGTAGACAAGCATGCGGCCATCGATAATTGTCGACGGGCGATGAGCATCGCACAAAAGGAGCTTGGTATACCCGCCGTACTCGAGCCCGAGTATCTAGCATCACCATGGTTGGACGAACTATCCGGCATGACGTATCTATCGTACTTTATGAAGCCCGGCTCGCCCGGATTCTATGCGACGCGACGATGGGTGAATACGCGATTGAACAAGCCAGTGGAGAATTTTACAGTAAGTTGTCTTTAGTACTAATCTATCCACCATGAGACCAAAACTATTTTGTTAATTGTTCCGAAATTAACAGGCTAACCTGTTATAGTGGAATATTCGAATATGATATGATCGACACACACATATTTGACTATCTACAAAGCCAAATTTATCTGCTTGGGGGCGCTAGATATTTGGGGCACATAAAGCGTTCCAAACATGACATTTCTTGTGTAGCAGCGCTAAAAGGATCACTAATACTATACACTAATGTTTTTTTGCAAAAGATCGAATTTTTGAACATAGAGTATCTACAGGTTAATTCCATAAATTTCTTTATAAAAATGTCGAAAATCCTCTTAATTGCAACAAATCACTTTATAATTAGTGCAATTTGGTTTGATTAAAACATGCAGAAATGATATTACACCATAATTCTACATCTTGTAGATTGCATAACTTTGACTATCTATTATAATACAAAATTAGTGGGGGACATGTAATTATTATCTGTCTAGGGCTCATGAAGGTCTAAATTAGGCCCAGACTATCCGGATATATCGTATTCGACAATCCGAACATGTTTAGACACCTGGATACATTTATATAGTAACTATTTCGATATGTTTCAATGTAAGAAGACAGAATTCTTTTTGCGTCTTTAACAGCAGATTTATTATTTTGGAGAAAGATATTTAAAATAAACGAGTGTGAATTATCTGGATTAAGTATTCGAATCGACTCAATGAATAACTTATTTGGATTAGTTGTCCTTACACAGTTAATTGATTAATTTGTATCCGTCCGGTTGACAGCGTTAATTGTCATTCTGCACATTGCACTTGATCGAAAATCGCAGCATTGTGATTGGAAGTTCCCATCAGGTAATGTAAAAATATTGTAGCATTGTCTATATGAATGAAATGCAGCTAATGCGATTTCACATTAATAATCAATGAATCATGTAATTTGACGAGACAAGGCGATGTGGTGTTCATGTTCAATCATCTCATAATAGATAATCTTACATAATTATGAGTGCTGGTGAATGCAACGCTTTCATTTATTGCATCCATTGTGTATTTATAATAGCGTTTTCAAGTTGCTGCTGCTGCTGCTACGGTGTACTCCAAGTGCACCCTTTGGCAGACTGATGGTTTTAAATTACTTACGGGTGTAGCCGGATTTAGACGATGCGTCCAACATCTTCTAATGTTTGCCTCCAATATTCGAATCATATATGCTACACGACGCCACAAATGTTGATTCCTATACTTTACAAAAAGATAAAAGTAAAAAATATACATAATTAGAAAAGGAACCCCAGAAACGATAACGCTTAGCTGCATAAACACAACTAGACTGTATACAAATACAGTAATGTGACAGACGTTGGCGAAAATTGTTCTACACGAACATGAGCTAACGTCAACGTTGGACGATTGATGTTGAATAGTGGTAGTTGGCGAATAGTCCAATCGTCAAATGTCGGACGTTGGAAAGTGTTTGACGCATCGCCTTGATCCGGCTATATAGACACGACGTCACCACTTTTCTGTGGGAGCGAATTAGACAGAATAAGAGAATTGTGAATACCGACAGCTCCTGTAGCATTTATATGGTCGAATTCAAATCATAACTACTGGAACTGTGTTTTGGCAACTCTTTGTGGTTCTTGTCCTTTAATTTATACATTATCGGATACAATGTTGTTGTGTCTATATGTCTACTGTGTCTACAAATGCTTTAAGTAATTTTGCTCTCCTTTCAATTAGTGGCTAACATAACCTCACTTCTGATAACTAATCTCAATATGTATGTTTTTAGTCGGATTGGAATGATGGACGTGTGGCCAGCGAGATAATTCGTTCGCTTGGCGGTATGGCGACGCCGCCGGAGCGTCTACGCACCGAACAATCCTACTGGGAGAGTAATTGGACGCAGGCGATTAACGCCGGCAAGAAATTGGGCGTGCAGCCGGTGCTCCAGCCGAAGGATATGGCCGATATCAACGTTGAGCATTTGGGTGTGATGGCCTACGCTGCCAGCTATCAATGGATACCCGAACGGCCACCGTTGGATAATTTGATCAAAGTGAAGTTGGATTCAACTAGTGGACGAGTTGGCGAACCTGTAAGAAATTTGATTTTTTGTTTAAATTTAATTGCCTTAATTATATTTGTTTTGTAGACGATTTATCAAATCACGCTTTTGGATTCGTCATTGACCTACGATCGATTGACTGCAGAAGTGCGTGGACCTGATAGCAAAATCTATCCGCAGAAGGGCCTTAAGCACGGTCACGGCGAGTTTGTGCCGCAAAAAATGGGAATGCACGAGCTGGTGGTGTTTTACGATGGGGAGGAAGCGTCCGCCAAGCATTATTTCCGTGCATTGCCACCTCTAGTCGAAGTGTTACCGCCTGGAATGGCGCCATGCGCTCTAGGTTCATTAGTACAAGTTCTTGTCAATGCTACAGGTAAATTAATTTGTACTTTTTAATGTGGGTTGCATACATACTATTCAAGTTGATACATTTATAAAAGCAATTATTTATCAACTAGCGATGTATTATTTACTATAAACTGCAATCTAAATTCTGTCTTTATTAAAAAACTTAGGGAAAAAACTAAATGTGGACGCTTTACGTTCTAGATAAATAGTATGCTATTATATTACATTGGTTGCATAAATACGAGTCAACTTGATACTTTCCTAATAAGTGTTTTTTTAGTAAATTACCATATTTTACACAAATTAATACACTAGGCTATAAATTGCAATCCAATTTCTATTTTTAGTTAATTATTATGCAAAAATAAAATTTTGATTGACAATTGCGTAATATGACATTACCTTTTCGGTATTTTTTTAAATTTTCGAACATCCGTTAGTACTATAAGAAATAAACTAAACAGATGCAACTAAATTAAGATATTAACACTTTATATTTGTCTAATTATCCTTAAAAATTTCACCTAGCAACAATTGTTTATATTTGTGTAACTTAACCTAAAATTCAAGTACAAAATGCATCATTAAACATATATTTGTCAGATACTCTAACCTAAATTCAAAATTTATGTGTTAAATGTTACTCATACGTCTTGCAGGTGCTCCGAAGAAGGAGGATATCTTAGTCACAGCATACAGTCCATTGGGCAGACCTTTGCACTGTCCGCTCACGACGATCGATGGCGTCAATACCGCCACCTTCAAGCCAGACGAGGCGGGCGAATGGCGTATTGAAATTACGTATCAGGGAAAGCAGATACAAGTAAGTACATATTTGATTATGAAGCAACTATGACATGAAATGTATTGTTTTAGGGCGGCCCATTCACCTGCGCCGTCTTTGATCCGAATGGCGTGGTGGTGAGTGGATTGGAGGGTGCACTACCGATGGTACCGCATGCAATCGATTTGGATTGTCGCGATGTCTGCGTGCCGGGCGAGGTGTACGCCGATGTGGTGTACAATAAGCGTTCGTTGCATACGCGAATGGAACGGGTAGATGCTGATGGGTACTTGTATCGGGTGCATTTTACACCGGTGTATCCAGGAAAACATCGCGTAAATATTTTCAAATAATAATTTTTTATATTTATTTATATATTTATTTGTTCTTGTTTCTAATTTTGATGTTTTTTAGGTGTATGTATACTTTAATGGCTATGATGTGAAGGGATCACCGTTTATGATGCGAGTAGGCACGCAACGTCGCTCGAAATCAAGCCCGAACAATACCGCCTATCGTCAGAGCCCAACACCGCGTCATATCTCTGCTAGTCCCGTCACCACTGTACAAGCAGCTAACTTAAACAGTCCGATTACGAATAAGAATTATCGACAGAATGCAAGTCCGATTTTCGGTATTGGCAGTGCTGTTGGTGGTGGTGGTGATCGCTACACCCAGGACTACCAATCGATCAATCAGTACCATCAACATCGATTACAAGAGCGTCGTCTTTCTGCTAGTTCACCGACGGTTGATAATCTACAGGCGTATATTCCACGCGCGAGTAGTCCATCGTTAGCACCACGCACGCAAAGCCCGACATTCAGGCCGACCAGTCCGAATTTCAGACCGCTGAGTCCACGACCGCTCAGCCCTCTCAATACCAACTACATCGGTCAATATAATAAGTTGAAGACTAGGGAATCGAACTACAACAGTCCGAATCAGCGTCGCAAGGAGTATAACGAGATTTATTCATCATCAAAGCAACAGCATCACTACGAATCGTCAACGAACAGGAAGGATGACTATGCGAATCGTATGGAAACGCTAAATCTACGTTCCAGTCCAGATGATTACGGCTTTGATACGGTGGATCGGACGCCAATTATACGATTGAGTAGCGCATCACCACAACCGCCGTACAATCAACAGCGTCGCGATAGTTGGGATGCCCTGAAGAAGACGAGCAACGTGATGTCAGAGCGTAGTTTGGAGTCGCTGGCGCATCTAAACGAATCACAGTTGGATGCAAAGCGTACGACTACGAATATGGCAACGAGTAGCAGCTATGAATCGTCATCGTATACACGCAACAAGGAGAACTATGGTTTTCGTAGCGTCGGCAAGGGTAGCGGTGGTGCGCACAACGTCAAGGTGCAGCCGGTGCCGGATGGTAACGTGGGGCAACCGGTAGAATTTGAAAGTACGCATTCAATAACATAATTTGGATAATTAATCGAAATAAATTGTTGTTTTGTAGTTGATGGCAGCGGTGCCGGTTCCGGTGATTTAGAAATACTCGTTGAGGGTGGTAAGGTTACGTCGAGTGTACGTAGTTTGGGCGGTCAGCGATTTAAGGCGGCGTTTACGCCGCACCAGGCCTTACCCCATCGCGTCGACGTTCGCTTCAACGGGGAGACGGTGCCAGGTAAGTGCTTGGCTTTATTGTAGTCGGATCGAGTGCTTTATTTCTACTGCTTCAACAAAATTGAAATGGAAATTTGTCTAATTCTATACGTCGCAGCCTTTTCTTACTACAAATTTTTTTAAATTACACAAATTTTGTATCTGAAATTTTTACAGTAGATCAAAAGGCGATGACAATCCAGAATGAAGTCTCTAATTATTTACTCTCCCCTAAACCGAGTGTTTGTGATTTTCTAGTAATATTTTTAGATCAATATTTAAGTAACGTCTACGTCGAATGAAGTTACTCCAAAATTTGTCAATTGCTAAAGTGAAAGCTACCCATTTATGTTTCTTTTTGTACAAATAATTTTTTATCTTCATGCTCATAAGCATTTTAATTAACACAAAAATTGACACTTTGGTCAAAATCTAAAATTAATAATAGCGAAAAATATTTCATCGGATTAGTTTTTGTTTTGTATGCAACCATGTTTACATCTCGAATATTCATTTTTACTGCATAGTTAAATCATTTTCTAATTAGTGCTGCTCGTTGGTGAGGTTATTAAAACATCATTAAACTACATATTTATATAAATACCATAAACCTTATTAATATTATTTGTAGTGTGATTTTGCACACTTTACGTGTGTTCGGATTGAGGAGACGACTTAATTTAAATATCATAAAATAACATGTCGTAACGTAAATCGTAAACATCAATCACAAGAATATTGTTGATTAAAAATGCTATTTAATGAGCGCGCGCTTTATTATTACCATTATGTAAGATCAATTAAAAACTTTCTTTCTTTCAATATACGAATACGAAATTAGACAGATTTCCATTCCATTCAATTAGCTACCAAGAAAAACACAACCCAAAAAAAAAAAACGAAACAAAAACACAATTCCAGCAATGATTCGAATATGTAAATAATTAAATTGGTGAATGAATTTAAAAAGTTCATTGGCCGTCGTCGTCGTCATCGTCGATATATTTGAATAAGATATTTTTATTTGGGGAATTAGCGGTGGAGGCGAATCGCTCTGGAATTACCGCTATATAAGCACATAAAAGATGTATCGTATACATATAGTGTGTACGGTTCTGACCCACTGACATCCATATGAAAAGATGCATTTCATTTATATATATATTTTTTTATTTATATTATAATGTATATTGTGTAAAAACGATGCACATCACATACAAAAAATGTAGATGTATTCCATCCATCCATTTCGCATTCATCCCAAACGTCACGAAATACACACGCGAAGAATATTTATACCTACTACATATTGTTTATTTCTGCGCTAACTTACTAATCCAAATTCAATGCATTGCTAATAATTTAGAGCAGCGCCAACTTCACGCTTAACAAACTTACTAATCTACTAAACAATCAAATCATCCATGACTACTTTGTCATCATACATATACCGAGGATGGATAAATGAATTGATGAATAAAAATGACGATAATTTAACAATTTCCAAAGTAATTTTATAATATAATAATAGACTTTCTATTTCCATTTCATGACGCATTCTATAAATAAAAATCGGGTAATTATTGTTTAATTGCTTTAAATAGATTAGAATTTTTTTAATGAAATCGCATGTAAATTGAATTTTTTATATGTAAGTAATTTACATGCGGGAATGAAAACAATTTCTAAAACAAAAATGATTGATTTCTAATTGAAATGCATCTTTATATGTTGTATATGTGTGCGATAATTGATGAAAGAAAAACACTTTCTTGTAATTTATTTCCTCTCCTCGTATCGCCCATCCATCCGTGTATACGTACGTTAGTTTAATAATAATTATAAATATTGATGGAATGTTGTAAATACAAAAACGTATGTACGTATAATACAAAGTTGGTGGCCCCCCTCTCAGCTCCACCGCATCACCGCGCTATGGCAGCGTGTAAGTTGCGCGCCTACCTACCTACCTACCTACCTTGTCTACCTACATACCAAACCGTACTCAACTCAACTTCAACCAGTTCTTTCATAAGAATGTAAACGTTTACGTCGGGTTGTGCACCTTTTGCTTCGCATAGAGAATTGCCATTTAAACAACAACACATACGTATATATATATGTTGTATAAATAAAATATTGTGCTTGTTGCTTGTTTTGTGTATGTGTGAATATGTTTATCTAAAAAAAGTAGCAAAAATGTGTAACAATACATGAAATTGTATTAATTTATGACAGTTTCAAGGTAAAAAATAGTATCCACCTGTATTGAAAATACAAAACTATAGTAAAAAAGCATGTTGTTTCATGTCGTTGTTGTTGCGATGGAACGCTAACCATCTTCTTATTCTTGTTCGTCTTCTTCGTGTTGTGGTAGTAGTAGTAGTAAAAGGTCATTTACTTGCGAGGTGTATTTGCACACACACACAAACACAATCATTTCCGCTTGATCGCACCGATCTCTTCGATGCAATATAGTATTCAGACAAAGCAACAAAAATATTTTATCTATTCAATAAATATACAATCCGCAGTGGTGTTAATTCCCTATATTGACCTCCTCTGTAGGTAGTCCGTGGCATGTGAACATTATGTCCACATCGAATCTAACCGTAATGGGCGATTCGACGCGTCTCGTGCCGGCGAATACGGCCGCCGTCTTTGAGATTATCACGAGCGGCAGCACCGCACCGGACGATCTCACCGTGCACGTGATATCGCCAAGCAAAAGGGTGGTGCAGGCGCGCGTGTTACCTGGTGCGCGCACCGGCGTCCAGAGCGTCGAATTTGTGCCAAACGAAGTGGGTACGCATATCGTGGAAGTGTTGGTGAACGGCGAAAAGTTGCCGAGCGGGCCGCTGATCGCCAAAGTGTACGATGCCGGATTGATACAGGTGGCGGATGTGAGTGGCGGTGTCGTTGGACAACCGGTACAATTTAGAGGTAAGTTTCATTTTCTCTAGGGATTAAGCAAATAGCCATATGTAAACGTATTTTTATATTATTAATAAATATTGGACCAATTTTCCAAATACTTCTTAAGACGAAGTTAAGCCATTCCAAAAGCACTATACCAATTGCATATGGCGTGATAATTGTTTTGAGTTGATCTTGCCTTAAAATTTCTAGAAAAATGAGGTACAATGTTATTTACATGCATATTCACTACACTATTTTAAATAATATACTCAATAACAATAAAAAAATGCAACGAGATATCTTGTTTTAAGAAGTATTCTTCGTTTTGAGAATAATAGTGCACAGCTCGTCTTACGAAACCTTCATCTTAAGAGCTTTTACTGGTTTTTTATTAATATACGTTGTGTAGCACTTCTTTGGCGACGAACATACGGTCTCAATTAAAAAGCCCATTTTTATTAATATTAATCCAATATTTCCAACACTAAGTTTGCGTCAATTAGCAGCGATAAATAGATTTATTTATTATAAAGAGAGTTTCACATTATTTTATTTTTATATTCTTGATTCTCTTAGCAACAACCACAACATTACCATACGAATTTGGTCGATTAGGTACAGCCTGGAATATATAATATGATGTAAGCGTTGCAAATTCCATTCAATGTAAATGCACTGTGGGAGTTTAAAAATGCAGCCAGCAATGTGTCACTCTTTCACTCTTGAATGTTTGAGGTTAGCGCATTGTTGCTGAGCAAATTTTTGCTATATGCTATAAGTTTATGTCAAAGACAGAGACGGAATATTTTTTGCATACTTACATATTATGTGTGAAATAATATCGGTCTCTTTCATTATTGAATGGAGATTTATTTTGCCTGATTTCTACTATATATAGTAGTGTCCTAAGTTCATTCAACGTGACATTTCGATATTCTTTTTTTTTCATTTTATTGCAAACTTTGTAATATGTCATTGCTGGAATTCATTCATGCGAAAGATTTAATTAATTACTCCTAGTATATAAGTATGGCTTTAGTTTAATTAGATTTATAACGATTGAAGTATTTGTTTGCACACTAAAATATTTTATGGCTTTGCCAGCGATTAATTAATAAAATATTGTATTACGTATAAGTAAATCATGACATTTATCATGAAACAAAATTAATTAATCGGTGAAATATCGAAATTATTTTCTAATGACGTATACAAATAGAAAAAAATCATGCAATTACATTTTTTTATACAGGATAAAATTTCAGAAAATTTATAGACTTTTTAATTACAAGAAACTCAATCTTTTCTTATTTGCGGATCGGTACACCTTTTTTTTTGCGGACCAGTATTAGTAGTAGGTTTAATCAATACCTCATATGCATATACGATTTTATAAAGCAAATACATGAAGAAAAGCAATAAAGATAGTATAAGAGAGAAATTTACGTATTACCTTGTATCTTTTAACTCTGCGGACCAGCATAATAAATAAACACTACTCTAAACAGTCTAAAATGTCTAAATTCAGGTAAACGCCGGACTCGAGAAATTGCAGTTCCTGGAAATTTGATAGTACTATGAATAGGTAGTTTACTTCATACTATTTCATTCCCAAATGTCAACTCCTAACTCCCTAGTAAAAGTAGCTAAATTCGTTCAATTGGAAAATCGGCTAATTAACTGTTGTCATTGATATGTAAATTATTCGATTAAAATACGTTTGTATATCGTCTATGCTGTTTTCTCTTTAATTGTTTTGCATAAACAATACGATATGATAACATTATTTTTTAATTGTTTTAGTGGATGCAAGCCAAGCCGGCGAAGGCCAATTGGAGATATCGATAAATGAAGGCGAAGTGCCGAACCATGTGCAAGTGGTCGGCGGCGGCCGTTGCCTCGTCTCGTTCACGCCCGACCACGCCAAACCCCATCTCATTGACATCAAATTCAACGGCGAAACGGTGCGCGGCTGTCCGTTTGTCTGCTCCGTCACCGACACCAGCCGCGTCATACTCAGCCTCTCCCATCTCGAACTGATACCGGTGAACCAGCCGAGCTCGTTTCACATGGGTGTGGCGGGCGGCGGTGCCGCTGAACTAGCCGTCGCCGTACGTGGCCCGGTCGGCGAGCTGCCGGTCAAAGTCACCGGCGACATACATTCCGGCTTCACCGCCGAATTTACACCGGTGCAGGTGGGCGCCCATCAGATTAATGTCGACTACAATGGCCGGCCGGTGCAGGGTACACCATTCATCGCTAAAGCATTTGATTCGAACCGGGTGACGGTCGGTCAGGTGGCACGAGGAACTGTCGGCCGGCCGGTGACGTTTGCTGTGGATGCAAGCGAAGCGGGCGAAGGCAACTTGGAGATTACGATTGCGGCGCGCGGTATGAACATTCCGACGCAGGTGCATCCGCAAGGCAACGCTAAGTTTGCCGTCAGTTTTGTCCCTGCGGAGGCATGCGATCACGTTGTCAATGTGGCATTCAACAAGCGACCAGTGGTCGGATGTCCGTTGATTGTGGGCGTGGGCGGTGGCGGTGGCGGGCCGAGTGTAACACTACCAGGCCCCGGCCCGGTGCATCGGCCCAGCACCCTGTTGATTAATCATCCCGGTCGTCTTGAGGATATCGAAGTGAACGTTGAGGGTAAGAATCGTTGTATTGTCTCTCTCATTTAGCGGTGTTGTTGTAGCGTAGTGTGGAGAAAAGAAACATTTAAATCGGTGAATTTGTTGCATTGTTGTTGATTGTTGCCGTGTTGGCAGTCATGCGTTGTAAAAAGCGAGCTCATTAACTTGAGTAATTATCTAGAAATGAAAAGGCCTTCAATGCAATAAGTGACCTTGCAATTGTATAGTATAATATGCACACAGGATGTTTAAAAATGTGTCGAATTTTTCAGCAATTTCCCAAGCAGGCAATCGTTTTTTAAGATTACCTAAGTCTAAATTGGCGCATCATTAAAATACTAATGTCTAGTAAATTATTAGTTTCTAAATAGAACAAATACTCCTTTTTAAAAAAGCAAATAAACCATAACGCTTTATATACAGAGCATTAAATTAGTTACTTTTTACAGAAAAGAAATTTGTTAAAATTATTTTAAAAGTAAACACATACATAGCTGTGTTGCATTTTAATTTCCAAGATAAAAAATTTTAAAAACGAGTTACATAATGTTGACTTGAACATTATGACAGTCATCCATCGTAAAACCTCACTCAATAGACAATTGTTGGAATTGCATGGCTATAATTGATTGTTTATTTCATTTTAACATACATGACAGCAATTTTTTATCTGTCATATCTATTTTAAATTCCGCATTCTTCTTCAACAATTAAAAATTATAAATAAATTCGTATAATTCACATTTCTTTATTGTTTTTGAGTGTAACAAATTGTTTATTTCAACTATCGATATGAAGTTATCTTCATTGGTATTCGATAAACACCTGTCAAATTTAAAAAAATTATCAATTTGCAATTTTTGTGCATTATAAATATAAATACGCTGACCAAATTGGTATAATTCACATATTTGGATTTACAAATAATTGTTTTTTATTTAAATAATTTATTTGAACTGCATTCAATAAACGACCGTCAAATTTAAATATTTTAAATAAACTGCTTGTTTCGATGCATTATTGACAACCCTGTAGCTTGTATTTTTAGCAACAACAATGGTACTATTACGATTGGAGAAATAAATAGCCGAGTTGAATGTTTCTTTTTTTAGAACTTTTACTTTATGCATATTGCATTAAAATACATCTACATAAATGTCTTTCCACCTGTATTGTGAGAAGTATTTTAATGTAGGTATGCAAATGGTATCGTTTTTGTTTTTTTTGTTTATTTTAATTATTATCTAATGTGCATTTATTATTTTGTTGTTTATATATTGTGTTATGATCTCATTTTACCTATATATACTATATATTACTTTAAATACGAATAAATATGTATTATCTGCATGCACGCTTGTTATTTATTTCTTATTTATTATTATTACATATATATCTTATTTTTTGTCTATATTTTATTATTTCCTATTTATTACTTTATTTTAATTTTATGGAATGAATCGATTCAAATCATTAAACACGCACGTTTTTCTCCTATTTTTGTTTGTTTGTTTCATTTCAGGACACAGACGTCTATTGTACTAGCTGCATTTTCAATCAATCCCTTAATTTTTATTTTATTTTACTCTTTTTATTTACCGCATAAACATACACACATTTATTATTGACATTCTTATCCTATTTTTATCTCTAACTAATTACTAACTATTTGTTATTTTTTACCGAAAACAAAAATGAGCACAATTAATATTACTCGATACCATATGCACGAGTTTATTTTTCATGGCTCGGTAGATGATAATGACGAGTATATATAGTGAGAAAAAGAAAGTTTTTTTTCGTTTTTGTTTTATTTTTCAATAAAGTAGATTTTTTTTAGTTTTTGTTTGTTTTGGCTAATTAATCCGGCTAGATAGAGCAAATATTGAAACGCGCGAAACAATCGTTGAAAAATACTTGTATGTGTATGAAAGCTAGATTGTCACATTCTTGTTGGCTTTCTACACAATGTCTAATTGTAATAACACTATACATACGGGATTGTTATTGCTACATTGAACACAGTCATGCGATTTACCATTATTATTATTATTGACGTTATTTGTTGCTAATTCAATTAGTGCATATTTATTAGATTTAAGTAATGTTTACTGTTAGGTATCTGTTTGTGCCTATAATGCACACTAACTGATTTGTTTGATTGTTTGTTTAGATGTCTTGGCCCAATTAAAAAAGATTAAAGATGTAACAGCATTTTTAGTGGCAACACACATTTAATTACCTCCACGTTTCTTAAACATTCAATCTTTGGTTGTGGGGAAATTGTAACGATTTTCTTTGATCATCAAATGTTTTATCGACTTGCATCATTATTGATTGAAAACGGAGAAGAGATGTGTTTCTTTTCCATCTTCAAACAATTTTGATGGAAAATACTGAAATCAAAGCAGGTGAAGAAGAAAAATCCATTAAAATCAAGAATTTAATATTTAAGAAACGCGGAGGCAGTTAAAAAATAAGTCGAACATTAAAAATTTGCCTATGTCTGCCTTTCAATGAAATTCAGTGATTAAATTAAGCAGACTATTCCTAATACACGATATTTCAGTTGACATTGTTACAAAACATAATTGATAGATGTACCAATCACAGTCAATTGGTCCAAATTAAAAATCAAATCTATTTTGGCACAATTAAAACAATTAAAATTGCATCAAAGCAACCATAATGTCTGTCTTCTCTTTATTATATTTCAATTGCCATGGTTACAGAACATTTTGATTGATAATACCAATCAGAACCAACCAACCTTAATTAAAAAATCAAATCTTTCTTGGCTCAATTAAAATAATATTAAAGCAACCATAATGAGTGTGTCTCTGTTTAGTACTAGCATTATAGTAATCTATTTCACACTCGATTGCTCGGATAAACAACCGTATAGTTTTGCAATATATGTAAGTACGTATAGTATGTATTTTTGCCGGCGTGCTTTTTCGGAATGCGAAATATTAAATACAACTAGATTTTATTTTTGCTATTATGCAGTTACCGTTAAAACGATGTTTATAATTATTATTATTATCGTTGCATTTTTATTGGCAATAACATTAAGATATGCCGTAGATGTACATATAGCGTTTTCAATGTGCAATTATCGGATGAAAACTAATTGTTTGATTTTACTTTGCATATACGCATGCTGATTTTATGTATGCGCGTATAATAGAAAACTCACATATAGGTTATTATAAATTAGCATATTTTTTACATATATACCAAGTTATTTTCATTTGTTATTAACGCATCATAAATATTTCATTTCGTTTTAGTTCAGCGTTTGTTATTAGTAGGTGTATTAATCATTAAAGTCAAGTTCAAAGTGCCATTTTATCTAAAATGAAGAAGATGTTTTAATATTTCTAATAAGTAACAATTTAGTTATTAGTTAGTGCCATTTCATCTGAAATAATGTTAGCGAGTTGAATTTTACACTCCCAAATACAACAATACTAACTGCCATTTATTCTAAATGGAATCATTTCTACAAGTTTTTTAGTTCTAAAATCCATTACAACTAAAATAAACAAGGAATAATAGTTTACAAATCTGTTTAATCTGATTGTGTTATGAATTATCAAACATACAATATAGTTTTTTAAAGAGTTGACTTATTTCGAATTTAAAAAATAAAATAAAAAACTCAATGGAATAATTACGAAATGTGAAAACTTTAATGCTGTAACGAACACTTGATGAACCATTATTCAATGAAATTTTTTACGAGTTTAATTTCCATAATAGGCTACAAATGTGTTCAATTTTATTGTGTTTTGATGAATAATAAAACATATAATTTAAATAGATGACTTATTTCGAACTTGAAAAAAAAATAGAACAAACAATAGATTAATTTCCACGTTTTTTAGAAGATGGAAAAACATTTTACAATTTTCAATATACGATCAAAAACAAAGTGCTTAATCATTTTGTTACAATTTCTTCAAACATAAAAAGCAATTATTTGTTATATTTGTAGTTAAATTTATCATTTTAATAATTGTATTCGTCCTAAAAATCAAGTCAAAAAATGCCATTTAATCTAAAAATAGAAACTCGGCTTGCTTTAGTGGTATGTGATCTAAAAAAACTCTTTAATCTTATTTTTATTATATGAATTTATTATTATTATTATTATTTATTACTAAAATAATACAAAAATAATCTGAATTGAAAAGAAAGAATAAACTATAATTAGTTGCTTTTCATTGTTCAATTTATCATTTCTACGAGTTGAAATCAAGTGTAAAGTGCCATTTGAAGACAATAGAATTGAAATAGTGCTAGAAGACAATTACAAAGCATTATCTGATTTAAAAATTATAAATTTTACAATTTAAACTACAAACTATGAATTTAATTTTACATTTAATATAAAAAATTCTTGAAAAAACAATCCTTTTTGGTAGTTTAGTTTCAAAACTTAAAAATGGCTTTTGATATTCTAAAAAAGAAAATATGTTACAATTTGCAATAAGCAAACAAACAATGTGTTTAATTTTTGTTACATTGTACAATAACAAACATGCATATAATATAAAAAGTTTATATAAAAAAGATTATACCATATTAGTTACTTTTTGTAGTTGAATTAATAATTTTCACCAGTTGAAGTCAAGTGTAAAGTGCCATTTGAAGACAATAGAATTGAGTTAGTGCTAAAAGTTTATTACAAAGTCATATGTAATGCAAAAATGACATCTTTTATAGTTAAAAAGTACAAGATATGAATATAATTTTATTCTATTATACCTATATACATAAATTTTCTAAAAAAACAATTTTTTGGTAATTCAATGTCAAAAATGTGTCTTAATGATCTAAAAAAAGAAGATATTTTAGAATTTGCAATAAACGAACAAACAATGCCATTAATCTTATTATATTGTACAATATCAAACACATATAATATAAAAAAGATGACCTATTCTGAATTTCTTAAAAATAAAACTATACTATATAGAAAACAATGGATTGTATTTTTTTAAAGATTTTTTCCGTCGTTCAATTTGAAAAACCATGCTGCAACACAATGTGGCATTGTTTTCTATATATACGTACATATATATCTCTCTCTCGTGCGCGTACACTACTATTTTCATTTATGAATGAGAAGTAGATTTATTATATTATTATCCGTATTAATTTAGTGTGTGTAGCAGCAATTAACTCGTCGCGCACAACAAAATACGCACCTAATTTTTCCATTCTCACAACATAACGCATGACGTAAAAATACGATTGCCTCAGCATGCGGTGGCATGGCGGGCGGCGTAGCTCGTGGCCAAAGACAATTAAAACATTAAATTTTTTTAGGTGAAAATGAGAATAAATAACAAGCTGTTTATTGTATATGTAACGTATTGCAAAATCAAAACATTTTGCCGTTCGGGAAAAAGAAACTCGCTTTTTTTTCACTTCCATTTAATTATCTTGTTTATGCATTAAAATCGGTATCAATAATATTCTCTTTCTAAATTCCTGCCAGTGTAATAAATTGACTCGTTTTGACATTTTCGTTGAAGACGAAGTAGAAAAAAAAACTTTCTTTCCTTGTGAAAACGAATCGATGGGTTTTTTAAATGGGTGGTTCTCTCTACTATTCATCACTACTATACGCTTTATGTATTTCTATTTTTGTACATTGCACGCATTTGTTGATTTATATGCATGTTGTTTCTTTCTGTGTACGTACAATCACACACACATTCTTGATGTTGTCATATTTGTGCATGATTTGTGAGTGTGAATTGTCTGTGTGCATGTGGAGAAAGTTGAACGTTGATAATACGTATACGTAAATTACGAAATTATGTCCCCATACAAGTCGCATAAGCTCGAGGAAAAACAATAAAAAAAGTATATTTTGCAGTGTCAAACCTACTTTAATTATTTATTTATTTAGACTTCATATCAGTTGAAAAACAACCGCGAAATTTACTATCATGAGCAAATAGAAAATAAATATGTATTAATACTTCAATTTAATTATTTTATTTGAAGCTAGCGTCATACTTATTTCATGTCATTCGAGAAACACTCACCAAATTCAAAATTTATTAATTGACGCTGTATATTTTAATAATATATTAATTTGTTTTTAAATTTCTCGATCATCTATATTAAATTTCTAAATATCATAAGTAAATAGCAAATTAATATTACCATTTTAGTATAAACTGAGTTTATATAATTTATTTGCCATTATAATGCCATATTATATGTGAATTTATCATAAATTTTCAAAAATGTACCAAATTACTAATATATGTGTATGTTTGGTTGCCTAAGCACCTAAACTACCAATTTGAAGACAACCTCATGTTATTCAATCAAATATCAGAGTCAAATTCAAAATTTAATTAAAGATTGTGCATAAATATATAAACAACATACTTATTTGTTATTAAAATAGCATTTCGTTTACGAATGTGTATTTGCCATATTGAATTGTTCCATTTTGTTGCAAATTTATCTACAAATTGTAATAAGAAATAAATTTTAACTCTGCCTTCAAATTCGTACATACCAAAAATGTTTATTTAAATAGCTGCTTTTTGTTGCAATTTTTTCTAAAAACTCTAGTAGCAAATAAATATGAACTGCCACTAACTGCAAATTGGTCACGAGCGACATACAAGAACCCACCCACCAATTCGTATTTACAAATGATACATATTTATTCAAATTGAAGGTTAATGTATATTTTTTATCTGAGAGATTGTAACAACCACAACAATACGATATAATGCAATTTTAATACGATCATAACCGTCCATGAAAAATAAACGAATGCACATTGATAATAATTTAATGAATGATAAAACTTTGATTAATTAATTATACGCCACAATGTGTCCCCCAAACCAACAAACCAAAAAAAAAACTAATCAAATAAATTAATGGATTGACGAAAAAATGTATAGGCCCTGGTGGTCAATCAGTGCCTACGCAAGTACAGCCGCTCGGCAACGGGCAATTCCGTGCGGAATTTGTGCCGCGCGTCGTCGGCGAGCATCGCATCAACGTCAGTGTGAATGGGACGGCGACCGCCGGCAGCCCATACTCGGCCAAAGTCTACGACGTGCAAGCGATCAAAGTGAAGGAGGCGGCGACTGGCGTCGTCGGCAAGCCTGTCACATTTCTAGGTAAGCGTATACACATACTTGTTATCTATTTCAATCGTCTAGGTTTAGGGTTTGCATTCAAAAGGTTCTAAGAATTCACTTTTGAAAGGGTCCGTTTTTAGAAATGTTTACGCATCAAAGGGCCTGTAAGTTTGTATTGGCCTAGAATCAGCCAAATCAATAAAACGAAACTGATCCATTATACAGTAGTGAAATCACCAAATACATACTAGCAGCTCAACATACGAGAGACTAATATTTTGTTTGAAATAGAAGCCGAATTCCGAGAAACGAGCTGTAATTTGAGAAGTTTGGACGTTCGGCGATAAAATCATTGTATTATTCATTTACAAATGGATCTCGTTTGCGATTCGAGCTAGTTTGAGTAACGAGATGTATTTGACTTCAGTTAGAATTTTAATGTCTTATTACTATCATGTATTAAGTTTTGAAAAAAATCAATGCAACCCAATGCTATTTTTTGCAAGATCTGTGATAATAATTAACCAAACTTATATACTTTCACGTCTTATGAGATTTAATTTGGAGTTTAAGGAAACTGTTAGATTTTAGGTAATATGGTTGCTAGAGGTAAAACCTCTAAAGCTGTGGATAAAGCAGAATGTTGTCATGTAGTCATAAGTATAGTGTTATATTTATTATCAACACTTCGCATTACGAATTTGTGTAGTTATTATCAGAGGTTATTACGAACACTTATATTAGTAGTACTCAAATTCATCCCAAAATCACTGAAATATTTGATTTAGAACCTCAATTCCCAATGAGGCCCTATATGAATTCATAGCGGATTCATCAAAGTTTAGAAAAAGTTTTTAGTGTGCAAGATGTTCTAAATCAAACATTAAAAATGTACTTTTAGTAGAGGAACATCAGTCACAGTTAACTCTTCAAGATTATTTCTGAATAATAATGATAACAAAATGTATTCATATTAATTATATTAGTTATTTTGATATGTTGATGCATCATAAATATAAACGTAAAATGTAGGGTTCTATTGGAAATTAAATAAGTGTCTAGGGCTCTAAGGGAGCTAAGTGCAAAAATAGTTGGGATTCGCTTATTTCGATTTTTATTTCTATTTCATGGTAGATCATTATACAGCAACTATATGGCCAAAACTTTGACAGATTCTAATACGAAGAAGATCAAAATCGCTAAAATTCATAATTCAATATTTATATTGTAATTGTACATCCTTTTGCACTTTATATCGCTTTCTAACCTAAAAAAACAAACTGCATAACTTTTATGATTAATTTATGATTGCCCCGCATTTGTGTAAAAGTGATTGTCAATTTGTTCTTATTTGTGCGTGCATTTAATTAATTACCATAGGAATGTTGATTGCGTAAATTCCTCGTTGAGGTAAACACATACACACACACACATGCCGCATAGTTGTGTTACTTAAATGATAAATTTCTCTCATTGGCCGGAATTGTGATCGCTGCTACTAACTAATAAAAGAGTATGTATGTAATATGTAATGAGTATGTGTGATTGTAGTGGAAACGAGCCAAGCCGGACCTGGCAACTTGGAGGTGACGGTGAATGGGGGAAGGGTGCCGACGTCAGCGCAAGCCCAAGGACCCCACACGTATGCGATTTCATTCACCCCCCGAGAGGCCACCACGCACTCTGTCGATTTGCGCTTTAACGGGCAGGATGTGCCCGGCAGTCCATTCAAGTGCGTCGTTAGTCCAGCGGCACGCATCATCGCACCGGAATCGATGGACAAGGTGTCTGTCGGACGCGTGTGCACCTTCTCGGTGGAGAGTCCCAATCCACCGGTGGTTGAGGTACTCGGACCGGCACGACGCTCACTCCCAACACAGGTAAATAAATAATAATTAATATTATTCTATATGTTAATTCTAACCTCACATTTATATATTTTAGATAACACCGCAAGCGGGAACGTTGGGCAAATTCGACATTTCATTTACGCCGATCGACGTTGGCGATCATAGTGTTGAGGTAGAGTATTTTGTTTTTCTTTTCGCATATTTTATATATTATACATACTTGCATTAGATTAGAATTTGTACTAGACATATTTGCAATTTATAGGTGCGCCTGCCTAGAGGTCACATCGAAGGCAGTCCGTTTCTGGTGAAAGCATACGATGCGAATCGCGTCAGCGTCACCGACATCAGTGACGGTATCGTCGGCAAGCCAGTTTCATTTAGCATTAATGCGTCGCAAGCGGGCGCCGGAAACTTGGAGATTATTGTTGCGGTGGGCGGTCGCAATGTGCCCAATTTCGTGCAGAGCGAAGGAAATGCACGATTTAAAGTCAATTTCAAGCCCACCGAAGCCGCTGTACATACGCTTAGCGTCCGGTAAACTTACACACAACGCTATTATTATTAAGTAACGATCATGTAATTGTTGTTAATGTTTGTTGTAGATTTAATGGACAACCTGTGCCGGGATCGCCATTCAGCTGTAAGGTTAGTCCAGGAAATACGCAACCGCGCATTCCCGTATCGGGCAATGGCATCGAACTCGCTGCAGTGGGACATTCGGCTGAAATTAAAATCGAAGGTGTGACAGGTAATTTATTATTTATTACTTCACATTTAATTACTCCATTATCTAATTGATTTTGTTCATTAAATAAAAGGTGGAGAACCGCAAGTTGTTGCAACAGCGCCAACCGGCAAGATACTTACCACCAAATTGGTATCGAACGGTGAGATTTACATCGCGAAATTCGTGCCGGAAATGGTCGGACGACATTCGGTCGCGATACTCATCAACGATCAGCACATTATCGGTTCGCCGTTCAATTGCAACGTTTACGATGTGAATAAAGTTATCGTATCAGGATTACCAGGTAACTTAAACAACAAATGAAATGCGCTTCAAAACTATAGCTCAAATATGAGCTGGATGCCAGCGAAAGTGTTAAAGCAAATTGTAACTAATGTGAATTAATTTAAATTCTTATTGCAGGCCGTAAAAATGATATTACACGTGCGCTCGGCGACATGTCGCTAAATCACATCGGCCCCGCCGAGGTGGGCAAACCGGTGACGTTCAGCGTTGATGCGGCGCAAGCGGGCGAAGGCACGCTGGAACTAGTTGTATCTACTCAACATACGACAATCAAGGCGGAAGTGGTGGCGTGCGCGCGCGGCTTATACGACGTCACATTTGTGCCGCAAACGAGCGAAGACCACTTCGTCAACATCACATTCAACGATATGAATGTGATTGGTAGCCCATTCCACTGTTCGGTGATCGAATCGACGCAATACATTCAAGCCGGCTCGATTAACTACTTTGATATACCGCCGGAGCATCGGTTGGAGATCACCGATGGCAATAATCATGCGGTGAAATATACGCAGAGCAACGGCAAGGCTGAGTTTTCGGTGACGCAGGTTGGGACCTATCAGCTGCAGCTGTTTAAAAACAATGCGATGATTAGTACACGTACGATACACGTGTTCGATACGAGCAAGATCGATGTGATTAACGCACCCGAGGCAATATGTCATCGGCCTGCCGTGGTTGGAATTAGCATTGGCAAAGTCGGTCCGGGTAAATTATCTTCAAGCGTAAAAGTCGGCAGCAAAGAGATTCCACATAGCGTACGTCAAAGCGGCACCAACACCAACATATGGGAGGTGGTATTCCATCCGGTACATGCCGCGCCGCATAAAATCACCCTCTACTACAACGGCGTACCAAAGCACGGTGTGCTTGAGATACCCGTTAAGGCGCCCGGCTCCGAACCGTGGGCCGGCGGTCATGGATTGTATCAGGCGCGCGTCGGGCGTGTAACGCACTTCAACATCGACACGCTTGGCAAGTCGGCGCGCGAATTTGATGTGGTTGTAAGCGGCCCGACTGGTTCGGCCGTGCCGGTACGCTGCTACCAAACGAAGACGGGGAAATTGCAGGCGGAATTTACGGCGCGCGATGTTGGCGCGCATACCATCGAGGTGCTGCATCAGGCGAAGAGCGTCGCTGGCAGTCCATTCACCTGCGAAGCGTTTGATTCCGATTGTGTACGTATCGTTGACATTCCAAGCGTGCAAGGTAACGTCGGCGAGAAGATTACATTTAATGGTGCGTATATTTATTACATCGTGAGTGGTCTAAAAAGTTACCACGTTCCTCAACATTGCATTTTCACTCTACTACTACTAATTCTTGGTATTTGCTGTTACACAATGTTAAGAAGATACGAAACTTTTCAGACCTGTCTTGTATATGCATATATGTATTATCTAGAATACTTACAAACATTTATTGTTGATAGTTGCCACAAAGAATGCGGGCACCGCCGATCTCGAAGTGATCGCAACGAATCCAATCAATCAAACCATAGCCGTACATCAAACAATGGTCTCAGATGATATCACGCAAGTGTCGTTTATGCCGACAATGTCCGGACTGTATCAGGTGGCGGTGACGTACGGCGGTGTGGCGGTGAAGAACTCGCCGTTGGCGTTGGGCGTGGGAGCGATTGGACCGACACCGCCGCCGCGTGCTGTCGGTAAAGGACTAGAAGGCGCTATAGTTGGAGAACGCACCAGTTTTACGGTGACGAGCGTGGTGCAGCCGCGCGTTCAAGTCGAAGCGATCGAGGGCATTATCGATGCGCACATTCAGAGTCCGAAGGCGGGCGAATATATCGTTTCGTACACGCCGAAATGGGTTGGTGTTTACGATGTGGTGATTACAATAGGACCGATTGATGTAAGTTTACAACAAAATTAGATAAATTCCTAAATTTGGATTGCGTCGGATAAAGATTAAGAACCACTGATGTAGACGCTTTAGTGGCGTTGTATTTATATTTCCAAAGATGTACTGATTTTTGCTTGTTTTTAGCTACCTGGATCTCCGTTCCGTCCCACCGTTGTCGATCCGTCAGCGGTACGACTAATAGGCGGTTGGAACCAATACCTCGACGATTCGGGACGCATCAAGCTACCCGCGAAGTTGGTCTTCGATACGAGCAATGCCGGGCCCGGCGCGTTGGAGTGTCGCATTGCCGGCCGTAAAATCACACCGGAGGTGAATAACAATCGCTACAAGTTTGAACTCTCCACCGAGGGTTTGAATTCCGGCGAGATGGAGTTTGGCGTTAAGTTTGCCGGTATTGCACTACCCGAAACGCCCGTTGCCGCTGTAACATCAGGAGCGCAAGTTGTCCTCACCGGTAAAGGGCTGGCTCAGGCACAATGCGGCGAACAAGCAGTCTTCCAAATTGATGGTTCGAAGGCGACGAACGGCAATCCGGAGGTGACGCTTCATGCGATTGACACGAATCTACCCATTCCCGTATTGCTATCACTAGCGGGTGATAAAATGTGGCGTGCTACTTATACAATCAACACACCGGGCAATTACTTGCTGTCAGTGTTATGGGCCGGCAGACCTGTGAAAGGATGTCCGCTGATGGTGGAGGCAAAAGGCGGCGCGGACGCATCGAAAGTTTTATGCTCCGGCGAAGGTTTGCGACAGGGAGTCGTCGGCCGAGAGATTCGTTCATGGATTGATACACGCCGTGCTGGTCCCGGTGAACTGACAGCGCATTGTACCGGCCCGCGTAAGGTGGCCTATTGCGAATTGTACGATCATGGCGACGCAACGTTTACGCTCAATGTGAAGCCGCAGGAGCCGGGTCGACATGCGCTGACTGTGAAGTATGCCGGACAGCATGTGCCTGGCTCGCCGTTTGAACTGAAGGTTGCAGGCGCACCAGATGCGAGTAAGGTGCGCGTGTACGGACCGGGCGTCGAGCATGGCGTACTTGCAACATTCCAATCGCGCTTCATTTGCGATACGCGCGGTGCCGGGGCAGGCCAGTTGACCGTACGCGTACGCGGACCTAAAGGAGCATTCAGGGTGGAGATGCAGCGTGAAAGCCAAAAAGATAGAACGATATTATGCAAGGTTTGTACTGTATAAAATTTGCATTTTCTGTTTTTCTATTAACTCGAATTGTCTAAATATACTGTTTATGAATAACTTTGTAATATTTTTTTTTTTGTTTGTAGTATGATCCGACTGAGCCAGGCGATTATAGAGTGGAGGTAAAGTGGGCGAACGAGCTCGTGCCTGGATCGCCGTTCCACGTAATGATTTTCGATACTCAAGAAGAATTACGAAGGTATATTAATTCGATGTAAACTACTAATTTATCAACGAATGGTTTAGGGGCCAAGAAAAATTAATATATTTACAATTTATTTTTATTGTTGTTTTAATATTTTTATAAATAAAAATTTTTATCAGTTTTTTTTCATCTCTTAATATCAGACGCGCACCAAGAAATTCGGTTTGGGGGTGGGTGGCTTAAATATTAAATCATTAACTTGTCATTGTTTTATTTATTTATATATTTAATTCGATTCGATTCAAATTTGGCGCTAAAATACTTTTTTGAATACTTGGAATAAGCAACTTAATGTACAATTGTCAACGCTGAACTCTTATAAATCTGGTAAGTATCTACGTTAAGGACGGGTAAATGAATAGATAAATGAAATAATTAAAATGGTAGTGTGGATTTAAAACTTTAAACAGTTAAAGCAATTTACCTTCGATATATGCTGCACCATCGTTCACCTATCTACCACTCTCAATATGAATTCATTCTCTCACGACTGGCAGATCCAGATCCATTTGATGTCGAAACAAAGCATTGCTTGATTATGCGCTGCTGCTCCCAGAAGAATGTTTTCTTATTCTTCTTATTAAGCCGGCTGCGACTTTTTGAAATGTCAGATACATCAGTGTTGCCAACTTATTTATAATGGGTCTAATTCTTTCCGCAAAGAAAGTGATATTGATGGTGTAAGCTTGGCTGCCGGTACCATCTACTCTCAATCAGGGTACAATGATAATGTTGGATAATTCATTTTCCTTGAATCCATGCGCGAATTGTAGTTTGTGTGCCCTGGCAGTTGTAATCTGCATTCTGTAATATAATTTTGTTATCTATGTTAAAATATGCCTTATCTCGTTAGAAACAAATGTATTTTTATTATTTCTGGTAAAAACTAAAAGACATGAGATCATTATTTACATAACCTGCACAGAATTAATACATAATACATATGTTCATGACTTATTATTAGTGGCAAAGCAAACGTATTTTTGCAGCTTATTTCAAAATTTCATCGCACGATATACTGACCTAAACTGATATATGTATGAAAATATAGCAGGAAAGGCGATGATTCTTTTTTTATTACAAAAATAAACTATTTAATCAAATTTATTATTAAATTAAAAAACAAATTTATTTTCATTGCTCTGCATTATTATGTTTTAGTAGTAATTTCAATTGCATTTCTTTAATTTGTATATCTAATTGTTCTTTTCTTATTTTTAAATTATATAATTCCTCCTCCTTTTTACGTACAGTTTCCATTTTCCTTTTCTCTTCATTTAATACATCAAGTTGTACATTTGCTATTTTGATTTTTAAATTGGTAAGTTCTTCGTGGCTTTTCGCCACTGTTCTAGAAACGGTCAATCCACTTCGTCTTCGATTCATCCATGATTCACGCGTATTCTATCAAAGAGAAAACGTAACATTATTAATCGCTACATTCATTCCCACACGTATATTTCTACACACATTCTTTATTGGTTTCCTGGAAGCAGCAGCACTATTCGAGGGGGTTGTTAACCTATCGCTTAGTAGTAAATTTGGCGCAGCCTTGTCATCATCATCACAATTTGTATTTCCAAATTGAATTTCGGGCTTTGTTTCAACCACTTCAAATTCGTGTTCTAGACCATTTTCTTCGTGCTAAAAATACATTAAAAATCATTGATTAAAATGCAGTGGAATACCTTCATTGGAATGTCCAATAAGAAAAAACCATAGTTACTGGTGATTCAAAATCCTCGAGAGTGCGCGTAATTGCATTCCCATCAAACTCGCTCTCCAAACCGTAAACGCTCTTCCCATTCAATACATCCAGTGACGGAATAAATAGCGGATCATCGCTGATATTAGAAACGGCTCCAATACGCGGTGGTACAACACCATACACACTCCCATTTACAGTATTTACAGCCGCCTTCTTGTACCCTTGCCGCTTTTGATTCTCGAAAAACGTCTTCAGCGTCTCCTTGCTCCGATGCACCGTATTCCGCGCATTGAATTCCTCCTCGACTTTGCGCCAGGCGTCCGCCTTTTCCGCCCACGTCGCCGCATCCGTCCTCTTATTCTCAATGATATCCTTGTACTTGGCGATGATATTTAGTATGTCGATTTTTTCGTCAGGAGAGAAATTCGGCGCACGCTGCCGCTTCCTCACCATCTCCTTGTTTTTATTCATCGTACTAAAATTGACAATTATATGTGTATGGAATAAAAGTAAATCAAGTGATAATAATTGTACTGCTGAAAATATAATAGAGTTGGAAAAAGCAGAAATAAGTTCAGTCTCTTACACACGTGCTGATAATTGTTTCCGTTAAATGTGTCAGTGATTTATAAGCTAAACGTTATGCGTAAACATACTGCATATAAATAACATGCAGAATGAATTTATCAGCTTTTGCTTTTTTCTAACAAAATCATTGTTTCTTACTTGCATTTTTAGGTTATTTTAGATGAATTTGAGTGTTGTTCATTGTTTTTTTGTGCTATTTCATTTAGAAAAAGGATAAAATATGAAAAACAATCAAGTTCATCTAAAATAACACATAATACTAATTTTTACCTATAATTTCTTATCTAAACAAAAATTAAAAACCTAATGTATTTTATGTTTGAAAATAAATATATTTTTCACTGCTTACATTCTCTATGTTATGTTAACGTCCACACTACCGATAGATGTGATGCTGCACATTTACGTTTTACCGGCATGTGAAACAGTACCAACAGTACCATACGTTCTTTACTATATTTTCATCAGTAATAATCATACTCCCTCTGTCCGAATATAAGAGTCCCATCAAAATTACCATTATCTTTAAAATTCTCTGAGAAAGCAATGAAAATTTATAGGAGTAATTCGTAAGTTTTCTTTTTTGGTATATATATAATGTACCTGCTCCTATGTATGTAAATAATTGTACTTCCTCATTAAAACTTAATAATTTGTTTGTTTATAATGTCTTTTTATTTTCATCAGTTATTCCATTCTCGAAAATCACGGTAAAATTAAAACGAGACTCTTATTTCCGGACAAATTTTTGTATCAAATGGGACTCTTATATTCGGACAGAGGGAGTATTTTTTAACAATCAACAAACAAAACATGTTCACTTACTTGGTGGAAATGACTTTGAATGACAAAGTGCAACAATTCAATTTCAATTTGGCGCGCTTGCACACGCAACGTTGCCGCACCGCTCCATCGATTAACTAACGACAACCCGTACACGATATCCTCCTAGTGAATACAAAAGCTTCGATTATCTTACGATTAGTATTTAACGGCAGTATGGTAATTAAAACGGTAAAACAACAGTAGTGGGTTGCTGTTTTAGTCGTATATTGTATCCGATAACATAGTGATTGTGCTATACTACACCGTTTTTCTCAATTAATTTCCATTCGGTATCGTCGTGTGTACATTCAATGCAATGCCTTAGCATGCGACTGGTGATAGTTTGGCAATCGTGCATTAGGTAATTAATTACAAACATGGTTATCGTTTCCACAGCATTTACAACCAGCTCCACCAGCTCCGAATAAATCATTACACAATTCTGATATTGACAATAAACAATAAATGTAAATGAATAGCATTATGGATAATTAGTACACATCAAAAACATATCCGATATCCTAAACAATAGATTACAATTGAAAGAGTGAATTATCTAAGTAGTGTTCATTAAAAACATTACTAATTTTAATTATTCTAGTCCAGATATATTATTGTATAATAATTTCGCTAATGTATAGTAGATGGAAACGACATTTTATAGTCGTAGACCAAGCAACCTGTCATACATATAAATTTCTACATTCACAAATACAAGAGTAATATTATAATTACCTAATTCGCTTATTTAATGTTGAAGTAACGAATCATACTTCAATGCTGAGTATTATTTCCAATGGACAACTTGTCAAACATTTAATTTTCTTCATTCTACAAATATCGATGTGATATTAAAATTACCTAATTCTTCTATTTGATATTAAATAAACGAATCATCCTTGGACACTACATATTTTTCCCAATGGTTTATTCCTTAAGTCGGAATTCCATCCCTACAAATTTGAATTTTACTCCATACTGCAATACTAACAATTCGATTTAAAATGTACTTACTTGCTTTGATGTATGTTTATTATCTATACCATTTAACTTTCATAATGTGGCATTTTTGTATTGCAAAATAATATTTAAATCTTTTTCGGTTTCATTGTGTCAACTACCGAAATTATTACTGCCAACTTTGCAGTAATACCAACCAAACTATGACAATATTCTTATGCAAATTATTCAATAAATTCAATCAATTTTATTTAATTTTTTTATCATTTTGACATTATTACTTACAATTAATTCGATTTTAATATTAAAATTCAATGTAAATGAATTAAAAACATTTCCCATACCGGATATATTCACTCTAGCGGTGCGTCGATGTACTAACTCTAAACATAACAAGTTTCCGCCAGCCAGTCAGTCTTTCTCATTTTTGTCTTCAGCTCGTGTAGTTGATATCTTCTATTATCTTTAGAATCCTCTAGCCGGGGACCTTATCCTTCAGCTAGGATTCTAATAACAGAACAGAAATGAGAGCGAAGGTAATTATTTTCATTAATCGTTTAAATTATTTTAGTAGAATTAATATTTATTGTGAAATTATTTTATCGGACATACAATGGTAGCATGATTGTTTGTTTATATCTGCAAAAATAACTTGTTGTAATGTTAAAGTGCTTTTAATGTATATTACTAGTAATTATTTATTTAATAAGTGCGTTAAATACTACAATTTATTGAAATTTTAACAATAATTTATGTTGAGGTTATGTTTGATTGCGAAGACACGTTTTTACTAATGATATATTATTGTTTCAGTGGCGTAAGAAGCGTATGCGAAGGCTAAAGCGTAAGCGCAGGAAGATGCGTGCGAGATCCAAATAAATTTCAAGTTGTAAGTATATTAAATTTTTTATAAAACTTTGTCATTTCATTTTCGTGTCTGTTTCTATGACTAAACAATTATTTTTGTTTTAGCTATTTATCAACTCAGCCTAATGGAAGAGCACTCTTTCAAGGAGATAAATTTCAACTAAATTAAGTTACATAAATACAACTTGCTGATAAATAAACACTAAAAAACTTAATAAATATGCTTTTATTATACTTTTTACACAATTTATTCTCGTATTACTTATCCACCCCTCAAGCGCAATTTGATAGTAGGTTATATAAAACACGTCAAAAATGTTGCTAAATACAGTAGGTATTTTGTTGTTATCGATTAGTTTACGGCGGTAGACAATTACAACCTTGCGGTGGATACAAACAAATCATGCAGCAGCGGGACTTAATTGGTGGTAGCGTTCAGTCGCATACGAAGCGTTGCGTCATGTGTTCCGAAAACCACCTACACTTCGATTACGTTCGCCTCGCTTGGGATAGCGGCTTCTATTTTCAGGAGTACAAGTCGAAGGTAGCATTCGATATAAGCATTTTAAGTAAGTTCAACCATAATCAATGATTAAAAATAGATTTAATCAATATGTTGGAAAATTAGTAGTTGAATTGATTTGCATTATTTTATGGCAAAGAACTTTCAGATTAAAACCTCAATTTGTAAGAAATATTGTTTGTATTGTAGTTTTATGTATATTATTGTAATCAAAATAATTAATTTAAGCACTAATGAAGATATATCATAGCGTTATAACTGCCCTGAGAATGACTTCAAATTTGGAGACTTAAAACCTTGGGAAACAATTAATGAATATATAAATTAAGCCGTAATGAAGATGTCTCATCACGTTTTAGTTGCCCCGAGGACTTGAAACGTTTTAATCTGATACTTTCTTGCCATGAAATAGTGCGAATTAATTTCACCCTACTATTAATCAATTGGAATAATTTTAGGTCTGATAGATATTGATAAAGTAACTAGAGAGCGCGATATTGCCGCCGTGGAAAAACACATTCCCACCGTGCTCCAATTCGAATTGGACGAGGATTTAGCCAAAGTATTGGAGCCAACGTTTGTAAAAGTATTTCGCTTGTGCCAATTGTCGATACAATATTTGCGCTTCTGTAAGACTTACCTTGATAACACCGTCGTCATCCTGAAGAAGGATTTAGCTGTATGTAAAGAAGAAAACGGAGATTTAAAAAACTGCACCGAGGAGTTGAAGCGTGAAATTACTTTACTACGAAATAAATACACGGAGCTCAAAGAAACCTTCCAGAATGTGAATCAAGTATCATTTAAATGCGAAGAATGTCCTAAAGTGTTTTATTCTGAAGAATATCTAACTGCACACATTAAACGACGCCATGAAACGAATCACTATCAAACCGAATCAGAAAAGCTACAATTAGAGATTAAGGAGCTGAAGCAGCGATTGAATAACACAGAAAAATACATTCAGCATGAAAAAGTCATTGAAAAAGAAATTGTCGAACCGAATAATGATGAAGTTATATACGAAACCGAAAACATCAAAGACAAATTCGAGCAGCTAAAGAGTCACATCGAGAAGGAAATAAGTACATTAAAAGATGAGACGTTTTATAAAAACATCTACGAAACGTGGTTGAATGAGTTGAATAAAAAGATTACCAGATCGGAGCGCATTCTCGTTGATCAAAAAATCGGCACAATCCAAAATGTGGAGGTGAAAGAGATATCAACGCAGACTGAGATTGATAATAAACAACACGATGAAGAAACAACGCCGCAGAAAATAATTAGTGATGTCATTGTTGATACTGAAACCAGCAAGGATGAAGGTGCAGGTATCGACGATAAAATAAAACAGAACTTGGAGAGGCAGCAGGCGGAGCTCGAGCAGCTAATCGATCGTAAGGTATAAATACGCGATAAATTATTAATCAATTAAGCGCCGTTTACATTATTATTATTCCAGTCCACTAATTCCTACTATAAACTGTCTTCTCATTTAAAACCAATCCAATTCAATCTAAAGCTGGAATGCTGCATATAATTTTGTTCACATTAACGCTGTTTCTTCGTTTCAAGGGAAGAAACGGCAGGTATTCAACCCAATCTAATTTTAAACTAAATTGACGTTCAATCATTACATTATAATCAAAAGGGACTACCGTCGTTTTGGCGACAACTAATTTTAACTTTTGCTGTAATGTTTTTATCGACTTTGAATTAGGCGATAGAATATTAGATTAAGTTGAGACAAATTTACGACTTAGGTTGGGTGAAATGAGAGTGTTTTAGGTTAAGTAAAGAGAGAAAAAGTACTAAAACGAAATCTATCCAATTAAAAGTTATTAAATCGATGGTATTACCTTGACCATGATCTTAAAAGAGTTCGAAAACTACTGTTCAATTAACATTGAAAAGTATAATTTTCAGACAACTTTATGCTGGGATTAATTGAACAATCTGTGTTAATCCTTTAACGTTCACAGTCCAATGTAACTTGAATGCGACTGGAATAATGTAAACCAGTCATTAATTAACGATGTTTTTTTAGCTGTCGGGTAGTTTTGATCGGCTGGAGACACAAATGAGCACGTTCTGGGAGAAACTCACCGATCTGGAAAGTAAAAAGCGCTTAGAGTTTAGTAAACCAGCTGTGATTGAAATTAAAAAGCCGTCGGAGCTACCCAAACCACTACCGAGAACAAAATCAACTGGGATGAATACATTACGTCAGAAAATATCAATATCAGATTCAGAAAGCGATGCAGAGAAGTTGGTAGTAACGCGACGGGCATCAGCCGCACCACTTCCATTCAAAATTCAAGCCGCCAAGTTACAACGCAGTGTTAGTCAAGTATCAACGCATTCTAGTTCTTCCAGTAAGATATCCAGCACATCAAGTGGTTCACGTACGAATAAGCAAAAGAAAAGTAAACCGGCCACGTCTGCAATACACATGTATTTGACTTCGGATTCAGAGAGTACCGATCTTGAAGTGCCTAAAGCGAAATCACAAAGCTTTGTTGCTCCTACTACATCGAAAAAGCTGAAAATCGAAAGGTATGTAAATATTGTCTCGAACAGGGTCTTTATGTCCGTATCTGCAAATAAATGGTATTATATCTCATTTAAAAAAATTCTTGCTGAGAACTTTTAGTCCATATAGCCACCTTGAACCTGTATAATTTGCCAAAAAAGATGTTGATGCATTTTGACCTTCGTGGTCATCGTCAGAACTATGTTAATAATTTAGAATCGATTTAACATAGTTCTGATTATGGTCGAAATGCATCAATATATTTTTTCTTAACTTTGATTTACATAAGGTGAATACACTAGAACCTCGATTATACGCCATTTCTTGCTTGAAAACTGGTTGGTAAATAGAAAAGTACTGAAACAGCAAATTATTAAGGTCAAAATACCAGTTCGGATATGTTTCAGTGATACACTGAGGGTGATTGCCGGTCATGAAAGGCCCGGTTAATCGAGGTTCTGCTGCATTACAATTTTTGACGTTTTATAATATCTTTCTATATATAAATTGGTTGATTTTTCCAAAAATAATTGTAGTGAAGGTAGAGGTGGTGATGATCTGAAAGAGGAGCTACAGGAAGTATTGAATTTAAAGTTAAAGGAGATAGGAATTGCGCCGCACTGGAAAGGACTGCCCGAAAAATCGTTTAATAATGCAATGAACATCATCACACATCAAGGATCATTATTAAAGAAGGTAATTTTTCTACATAATAATTGAAAATAAATAATAATTAATAATAAATATCTCTTCTTGTTTTAGAACGTCTCGAACTATACAAAAATTCGTAAAGCAATCGCTAGGAATTTGAAGAAAGTGTTGGAGGGGCGCAAAACACTTGCGCGAAAAATTCAGCACAAACAGTGAGTCACTTTTTCCCAAATATATTACAACATTTAAAAATGGATTTGGGAAGCTTTGATGTAGTTTGCTCGTGGTGAACTATAAATTCAATAAAATGAGCGATGGAATTTAAAACGAATCAAAGTTGATTCACAATAGCTAATTTCAAAAAATTACATTTTTGTCAGTTTTCTATATTTTTTCAAAAGATTTTTGTCAAATTTGCTTATAAAATCATTAAAAAAGATAATAAGTTATCTTCACGTTTTTGAGATTAAATTTTAACAGTCTGAAGTGAACGAATTCATATTGGAATCGAAAGACTAACCTAAATACTTAAGTTATTAGAAAAGACAATTTTGTGATTTAGAATAATGATTGATAAAAAAATTTTCTCGATCATTATTTAGGCAATTTTAAGTTAAATTTTTCCACAAAAGCGTTAGATGTAACATTATTTTGGAATTTATAAATAATGCTTGATGAAATCTACTGGAAAATACGAAAATTTACAATCTTTACGTTTTTTTAAATTTCGAGATAGTCAGAAGTGACCAAATTCTTATTGGAATCGAAAAAATAAAGAAATTACTAATAAACTCCTTAAATTTTGAAGTTCTAATTCATTTTTGTTTTGTTAATTTATGCGATTTTTCCAAATATTATTTAAAAAATAATTCTGAGATTTGTAAACGAAAGTGTCATGGAAAATACGAAAGATGCTGCGCAAAATTACTACATATATTGTATAATTGAATTATCAACAATGAATTTTATAAATTCTATCGTACATTTCATTACAATTGACATTTTCTTAAAGGGGAGATACACAGCCGAAACGTATCGTTTCTCAGCCCGTGGTCAAAGCGGCGCCGAGCAGCGATCTGAGTGATGAGGAAGAGGAGGAGGAGGAGGAGGAGGAGGAGGAAGAAGAAATGGAAAAGCAGGTGATCAAGCTGTCAACACCGACAAAAAGCGTACTGAAACCCACCACCACCACACAAGACGTACTGAAAGTGACACAACAACATGATGCACTACAAACCAACACCACCAAAAAGAAGGTATTCTTCAATTTGGATAGTGACAGTGCCGCCGAGTCAACGTCACAGCACGATGATGTGATGGGCGAAAACAAGGAAAATCTGGTTATGAATGGCAGCGGTGGCACGAACAAAGAGCACAACATGCACGACGACGAGCAAGAACAAGAAAAAAAGTCAGATTCAGATTGGGACATTAGTGATATTACATAAATTTAATTTTCTCTTTGTTTTTGTTTCATTTTTTATATAGGAAATAAACATTTTTGTTATTAATAATATCAATATAATATTTATATATTAATGCAGTCTTTTTCTTGTTTTTTTTTTCATCAAAATCGTCTATCTAGATTTACGCGTCATTTTATTTTTATTGTTTTGTTCCTTTTTTATACAAAAATATTTATTTCAAAATACATATTATTTGAACTTATTTCTATTATAAGAGATAAAAATTAATTAATTAAACTAGAGTTACTTAATTTTAAAAGTATCAATCGATGCCCAAAAAACATTGCTGTTATCTGCATTATTTTTGTTTCGTTTTGATTATAAAAAATTCTAAAATATGTTCAATATGGTTATTTTTTTGCTGTGAAATTGTAATTTCAAGATTTTGCTTGTTTTGTAGTTTGAATATTATATACAAATTTGGTTGGATTTTCATTTTCATTTTCTTTTTTTTGTACACGTATATAAGAAGAGAATAAAATAAGATTAAAATTATGCGTATATATGCGTGATGATGAATGAGCTTTGTTTAAAGTTTAGGTTGCGATTGTGAGGTGGCGCCGCTAAAATTCGCAGC
Source organism: Adinopsis sp. GC000173 (assembly GCA_030264715.1). NCBI lineage: Eukaryota > Metazoa > Arthropoda > Insecta > Coleoptera > Staphylinidae > Adinopsis > Adinopsis sp. GC000173. The sequence goes on from JARJDW010002011.1 coordinate 38,440, forward strand.
AATGCGCATCTTACGTTCGCGTCGTGGTTTCGGTTGATTCGTTTTCAAATTGCCACCGCCATAGTTCGACTTCATCATACGTTCATCGCTCCCGCTCCCATCCTTGCCCATCATCTGCTTATGATGATTGTGATGGTGATGGTGCGCCGTGCTATCCATCGCCTTATTACTACCCATCAGCATCTGCTGCTTGTTGCTATAGTACGAACGCTGCTGGCGCACTGCTTGTAGCGGCACAAACTGAGCACCATTCTGACGATGATGATTGCCGTTGTTGTTGGCGCTATTACCACCGCCATTGCCACCGCTCGGATGCGATCGGCCGTTAAAGTTGCCGCCGGCCGAGTGTGTCTTCATCTGGTGGACGGGTGCATTAACGACGCAAGCCTTTAGTGGACTGCCTTTGCGGTCGCCGCCAGTCGTGCACCATTGCTTCGGCGGATTGGGAAATTTGATCATCATTTGTTGATTCTTCGGTTGCGCCTGTAGGTTCGCATTCAGCTTATTCCAAACAATCTCTGCTACATTTTCACACGCATCCTCACGACTATCGGCAAAATTACCGAAAATCGCCTCGTTTGATACTGGAATCACAATTTGCGCACGACATTGCTTACCATCGACGGAATTAAAGTATTTGTAGTGCGGACAGCCTAGTCCATGACTCTGGTAGTAGGTTAATAATCGCAAACTAAAGCTCTCCGGTTGTTGTTGTTGGGTTTTATCACATTGCATTACAAATCCCTTCATTTCAGCTGCCTAAAACCGCAATAAAAATGATAAAGTTTATACATAATACAAAAAAGTTTTAATGATATTTACCGCAAATATATTCTGTACAGACGGATGTAAAGCTTCATTGCGCTTCGTCACCTGCACATCATCACCATTTCCATCAATCTTCAACATCTTCTTCAAAATATCGGTGTCTGCTAAATTGCTGCATTCAACTTGCTGCCGATTGCGACTATTCGTCGACGAATCGGACGTCTTCGATGTGGATGAGGTCGATGCAAAGCTCGGCATGAAATCGTTCTTCTTCGATGATGGGGATGCGTTCGTCACATTACCACCACCTGCATTTGGCGGTAGTTGCGGTGATTGCAGACGCGGCACAAAATTGGGCATGTTGCGATTGATGAGGCTGAGTGGATGGATTTGCGCCGGCGGTGGCATCGGCGGCGCATTGGCCGGATGATGGTATGGAATGAAGTTTTGGAATTGCGGCAACGGATTCGGTATCGGCTGAAACGATGGATTGTTCCAGCTGACAAAGGCCGAATTTTGCGGTCGCATATACGCCATTTGGGGCACGCTAGAGCGCACAAACATATTGTTTGATTGATTGTGGGATTGTGGCGGTTGTTGTTGCTGCTGCTGCTGCTGTTGGTAGTGCTGTACGTTACTTATTGTTTGCTGTAGGCTAGGTCCTAAGAAAATTAAAGGACACCAATTATACATATGCATCTTGGAATTAGAGTATATACATGATAATTATACAATATAGATGCAGAAACATATGGGTCTCTGCAAGCGTGCTAAGGGTACCCACACAAAAGTAGAGATTTCTCGGTTTTAAGACAGCAAAATAAACACGAGACACTCTAAAGCTGGCTTAACATTGAGCACATCTCTAACTGCTCCTTCTACGTTTAGTTCCGAACTAAATACCCGAATCAGTTTAGCTTTTACGTCAAATGTCGGTTCAGGCCTAAACTAATTAGTTCTGAATTGCAAATAGGAATGAAGCTTATGGCATTTTTAAGTTGCTGCTTTGGAGTAGTGCAATTACGATTGGAGTAATCCACTCTCTCAGAGAGTACGTTTAGAAAAAAGCCGAACAACAACTTGAAAGCGCTATTACTGCTTGCTTAGAAAATACGAAATTACTTTTTATACAACCCAATATACCCGTCAGCTTACAATAATCGCATTTAAGTGTGAATTGGGTTGCATAAGTGATATTTTCCTTTGTATGAAACGTATGAAACACACTATATCAATATTTTGACAACTAGTGTACAGGTTAAGTTAAATAATTAGTTGTTAGTGAGCGAAACGATACAAAAATAAATTCTTTCTCTTTCCAAATGAGTATATATAGCGTACTATCGTATTTAAAATGATGTTCGTAATTTTTGTAGCGTCTAGAGATAGATAGATGTTAAAGCGTAATATGAGAAATATATATTTACCAGTCTTGTTTCCTTTCTGTTCTAATTGTCGTATACCATGTGATTTATTAATCAACTCCAACTGTGACATACGATATCCCCTATTCGGACTACAATTCAATGGCAGTCCACCAACGAATGGCTTATCAAATAAAACATCATACATAAAATCCTCCGACTTGCCGGACGACGGTTTGTGCATCGCAATCACCGTACCGGTTGAGCCTAATGGTACTGTATAGCTTTCCCTAACATTTATAACACGATCGTAGATTTGATACGTTGTGGTAGAATCGGGTGGTATATTACCAAATTGCAAGTCGGGCTAAAACAAACAAGAAATATACAGATACAGAAAAATAATGTTAAATTAATTAATTAGATTCTAAATATTAACCTGAAAATGGCATTTATGTGTATGGATTGTTAAATAAATCATTATTTATAAATGAACTAAATTAAGAAATTAAGAACGACATATCAAATGATGAAATAAGTTAAAAAATATGGTTATGGAATTGACATGTGCAAACTTGATATTTAATACGCCTATAACTTGATCTCTTTTATTATATATGTATTGCAATTTGCGTACATTTCCTTCAATATGACATGATGACTGTCAATGTCAGTTATCTTATCAAATTATTTGTTGCTTGCTTTGTTTGTTGCAATATTACTCAGATTTAATTCGTACGAATTATACATAATATACGACTAGTAAATAATAACACGGCAATGTGACAATATGTGCGTTTTATAACTAACTAACTCTTATATATAGTGAGTATTATTTATCTATTTCAATTTTATTGCAATTCAAAAGTAGATTACCTTTTCGAAGGAATGCATAAAAACGGAAAAAATATTCAAATTTAATTTAATTACACCAAAACCTGTTTGGGACTATGGTTAGCGGATATGAATAATATTTGCATGTTAAACAATACATTCTTTTCCTGCTTTGCAACGTTGAAAAGAATTTTAAAATAAACATTTATTGTCAAAATTGTGCTTAACCTATAATAGCATTACTAAATATCAAATTTTATATTACAAATTAGACAATACAGATTATAGTGTCAAACAACTACTGGAGGACATCTTATTTTTTTGAAGAATATATAAGTAAAACGACGATTTATTAAACCTAGAATCATCCTATAAGAAATGTTTAGTAAAAATTAAGGCCTTCATGCTTTAACAAGTTATATTTTATATTGATAAGGTTGTCCTCCAGCAGTTAAAAAGTCATTTTGGAATGGCCTAATCTACATCTTTTGCAGTTCTATTTCAGAATGTATAAATATAATATTAAAAAGCATCAAATAGATTGCAGATCTTATGTACTCTGAAATACATTTGATGCTTTTTGAAATAAATATGACTATTCTGAAATAGAATTTATACTTTTTGAAATCCTGCTTCATTAATTGAGGGTGAGAGAATATATACTTTGTAAACCTAACATTTTGTCATTTTGCTTCCACGATTTTGAAACTGAATTATTCTACACGCTTTACAATAAATCATATCTCCAAGCGATTATTACTACTACATTCAACATACTTTCTGATCGCGATTGATTTTTTCTACGGATTTTCAAGATTAACTTGGAAGTTACAGATTTACATTTGCAGCAGCATTCTAAAATAAAATGCAAGAATATTAAACAAAGTGTCGATATCGTACTTAGATTAATGTAAATATGAGGGATAAGCAAACTTTGCTATTACCTATTATCTAGAAATTTACTTGATGGCCAAAGTAAAAATTTTGGTAATAACGCACCAAAATCTTTGGAAAAGTATAAATATTTGTCACATGTACATAGTTTTTATGCAAATTTTGTTAAAAAAATACATAAATTTGAGGAAGTTTGACGAAAAAATCCTCAAAATGCGCTAAAAATGTGTTAAAAAAAATGAACGGCTCGAATAAAAGGTCTTCGAGAGCTGCAAATGGTGCTCACCGTTGATCTTGCAAGACGTTAAATGAAATATATCGATTATCGGCAGTAATTTTAGTATGCTTTTCATGCATTTGGCATAAAATCTACAATCAAATTCCTCTATGTCACTCTCTAATCAGGCCGGAATTTTATTACAACTTTGCTCAATTTGATTATATAGTTTTTGGACTTACCATTGTTTGATTATATACAACAGATATATTCATCAAATCATTATTAAGCTTTTACCAGTTTATCTTGAAGAGTCATTAAGATTGCAAGCATTTTATGATAAAGCAATTTGACGTAAAGGATTTTTATTTAGAGAGCTATTGGTTGTAAGTTAGCTTAGAGACGCACTGACATAGAGGGCGACTTATGTCATAGCCACCTTCCAAAACAATTACTTCTCTGGAATTAGCGTAAATATGCTTCTCCAAACATTCGTCCGTATTCTCGTCACTAGCATCTACCTAACCAATAAGTTTACCATGCCGATCATAACCTAAACACTACAAAATAGGGACATTTTAAATTATATGGAGGTATTTTTATGTGAATACAATAGATTCGAGTAGAATAACAACATTTTAAAAACTAATTTAATAGAAAATCTATTCTATTGACATAAAAATACCCCAATATAATTTAAAATGTCCCTATTTTGTAGTTTTTAGGTTATGATCGATATAGTAAAGTTTATTATAAATATTATATTATCACCGACTTTAAACCTATATAACAGTTAATATAAGCATTGGAAATACGAATACATGATTTTTCCTATATGACGTTTGTCTAGCTAGGAAATTTCCCACAAACGTCACTTTCTAGTTTTTCATAAATTTTTGTGTATTTGTAGCAATTGCCATTTCGTTTTTATTGATTTTTCCTAAAAAATATTACTATTTTTCATAATAAGAAAGCGTAAACATTTGTATTTTATATCCTAGACGTTCATTTCAAACCACAACATAACCAAACATAATCAATGTCAACAAAAGCAGGTAAAATGATAAAAAATTTATTAAAAACCGCTTAATTAATATCAATAAACAATTTGTCGAATATGCAATTTTCTCCGATAGATAAATTCGTTGTTTGCCGAAAAGCTCTTACTAAACAAATCGCGACCCTTACGCAACTCGGACGTGCGACAGCCCCAATCCGCCGCCGAGCCAAACATCACGCTCGGCAATCCGCCGCGACTGTTCCAACAATGTCGCAACAACGACACGATAAACAGCAGCAGCGGCACCGCCACGCACACGATATGAATTAGAATAATCCATCGTACGCTAATCGGTCGCATCGCGTACTCATCGTAAAAGTTCCACACGAGCACGGTGAGAATCAGCACGCAGTGCATCTTCCAGTAGTACTTCAATAGTGCCACATTCATATTCAGCATGTAATGGACGTCGTTGACAAAGCGATCCGCACTATACACGAAGAATAGACCCATGAATTGGAGCAGTATCACCATTTGCATGACCAGTATAAGAAGACGATCGATTTCTTCGTAGAGTAAGTATCCGATATCCGTGTAGTAAATTAATGTGAGGAAAAATATCAATAAACACGTGGCAATCGTTGATGATTTGTGATAGTTACTTGATAATTGCGATAAGTCGTTGAGATACTTAACGAGAGCGAGCATTAAACACAGAGTGGTGCGAAAACTGATCAGATACATGTACATAAAGTATAAAAAACACCATATTTGATAATTGTACGGCCATTTCAGCAACACCATCGGTATTTGAACGTAGAGCAAAGAGTGTTTTTGCATTGTAATATCATCAAACGTCAAATTATCGTTATACGTAAAGATAGCAATACTTGCATATGTGAATATAGCGAATAATACGTCGCAGAGTAGCGTAAATAGCGGAACAAACACTGAAATTTTGTAAATATTCGTACGAAAATTATTATACGATGATAATGTAATCAATCCGCCGAGCCCCAATCCGCTCACCATCATATTGGAATTGTACATCTCCAGCCATAGACGTACATTTAAAATGTTGCGTAAATTTTTGATGGTAAATAGTCTGAGCATTCCTTGTAAGGATCCGCGTTGTAACAATGCAATCAGTACCAGTGTAATCAATAATAAAAATGGAATTAGGGTTAGAAAGTTGAGGATGCGCTCAAATGAATCCAATTCACTCCACAAGCAGAAAAATATGAATAAGAGCGTAACGGTGGAGTAAAATACCAGACACCAATTTAGATCCTTCAATGTACCGTCAGCGAATTTATCCTTTACAAATATGTTGTAGAAATGCTCAAAGCTACTCTCGCCTTGCTCCTCCACTGCTCCACCTATCGTGCGCGGCTTGAAATTCATCCAATTCGTCACATTCACATTGTAGCACCGTCCCGTCGCCGTCGTCCAGCTTGCGTTACATCGCTGCCACGGCGCGCTATGCAAAAAGCTCTGCTCCATGTAGAAGAAACTGTGCGATGTGCGATAGGTATAATAAGCGGTAATGAGTATGAGTGTAAAACAACTTGCCCATCCCGTTCCGCGCCACAACGGCGCAATCTTCCACACGCGAAACGGTCCCCGGCCCGAATATTGGCCGATGGCGATTTCGGCGAATAGTAACGGCATTATCATCATCAAGCTGGTGATCACGTGGGCGACGATGGCGGCAAGCAGGCCGTGCTTGAAAGCGAGCATGGTGAAGCGTTCGTTGCTGAGCGCGCTGCCGCTCCAGCACATCAGCGCGAGGATAAAGTAGCTCGGCGTTGACCATTCGCGCGTATATGCACCAATCGATAATTTATACATAATTTTAGAAATATACTATCCACTGATTAGTCCTGATTAGTCAAACGTCATTACTTCAGTTGGCATTCATGCGAAAAGTCAAAGTAAAAACGTCGAATTTGAAACGGGTTACACGTTAGCACGGCTTAAATACCCAATTTTATTTTATAAACACAATTTAAAAGAAATTAGCCATAATTATTGCATAAATATTCAGGAGCTGTCACGTAAAAAACTTATTTCACCATAAATGTCAAACGCAATTGTGTCGCCTTTGTCTAATATATAAGTTGTCTGCTTATAATGACTTTTGGCCCGATGGATCGGATCAAACCCAGTATTTTGCATTGAGTCAATCATATCCCCAGTAATTCTTAACACTATACGTTAAGGCTTAAATAACACTTCTGCCTATAAGCGGAATTTTGCAGTCATTATATAATTGTAAGAATATTGGGGAATAAGCAAAAAGCTTAGATAAAATAAAAAAATAGATAAATGTTTACTGCGCATGCGTGGTTTAGTGACATCAATTCAAAACGAGATAAGCGTTATTGAACATATTTGAACTGTCACCATTAAACCGTATATTAATTTTTGTTATCATTAAGCAATCAAAAAGGTTCCTCTTCAAAATAAAATTAAGAGTCCGTTTCACACAATTTATGCATCAAACATGCAATCTCTAGAATTTTAAGAAAGGGTGCTGACGTAATTAACAATCGCCATTAAATTAAGGCATGTCAAAAATGTTCATCAATTTTCGTTCAAATTATCTTACCTTAAATAATAAATGTGGCTTAACTTGTATCATCACATGCTTAGAAGTACCAATATATTGATCAATCACATCCTCGACGTACTTCACCACATCGGGCTCCAATAGTAAGCTGCCCGAAATTTGATGTTCAATCGATGAGACTGGTTGCGCCTTCATCCATTCAACAATCTCACGCACTGATTTACCGCTTCTGCAATCATCGTATATATTATTATTACTAGTATTATAATTGCAGGGACATACCCTTCATCGTCCGGAAACAGTTCGTATTCGTAGAAAAAGTCCGCATCGATATTATCCATGAGATATTCATAGACGCGCGGAAATTTGTGCAGAAATTCCTCGACCAATTCGAGCGCACGCTGCGAATACAACCATATGTTATTCACCTTCTTCGTGTAGCCGGGTATCTCCTCGTTGCGCTTGTTGTACTTGAGATTGAGACCGATATTGACTCGTGCCACCTCCTCGCAGACGCGCTCCTTCTTCTCGCCCATCACAACGAATAAGCTGCCAGTGATGCGCGACAATAGGTGCTTGGAGATGTCTAGATGAATTTGCAATATAAAATAGTTTGTTTGCCAGTACTTGGTGAGCCATGATATGAAAATATGGTTTATAAAGTAAAAACAACTCGCCTTTCATTATTATAAACTAAACCAATATCTTTTGAATTTTTGCTATAACATTTGTAGCCACCACTCTTTTTAAATTTAGATATAAATTATAGTTTAAGGTATCTTTACTTCCGTCCTTGTGTTTTTACTTTATATTTTCATGTATTTTTATATGGAGTATGTATTTCTAACCTAACTTTCTGGCCGCCATGTGTAGATTGACGTACGATCTGTTAAGATCATTTTCGAGGGCGCGCGCCTGATCAAAGCTCGGATCTTCGTGTACTCGAAACTGTACCCGGATTCGACCCTTCACCAACGTATCTTTACTATCCATAACCTAAAAAGTGACAATTTGATAATAAAAATAATTAAATGAAAAAAAGATGTTACTAACAAGACCCATTGCGCCGTAATGCGGTTGTCCCAACATAAAACACTCAGTGCCCACTTTAAATACATCCGCAACATCTTTAAACTTCTTGTACTCTTGATTGAAACTATCCAAGTCTTTTACGATAATTTGATACGGTATACCAGTTAATGAGCTACTCCACTGCTTCTCTAAAGTCACTTTAGACTGCGGAGTAAATATGTACTTACGTCCACACAACATTTTCACATGTACCAAAATGGAGGTTTCGCCGATTTCAATACCTAATCGATTTTTGTAGCTAAAAAAATATTTAATTGTACAATGATAATTTATGAAAAAATAACTTACTGTTCGGTTATGTTTTCCTTTTCGAGCGCCCAAATATTCTCCAAATTGCCTTGCTTTTTCTCAACGCTTAGCTGACCGTCGTGCGTCTTCTTATATCTCGATTCCTTCGTTGATAGGGAAACAACGCTACAAGTAGACATTTGAAATTGGTAGTAACACATTTCAAAAAAAAAAAAAAATGTGTGCGTAGTTGGGTAGTTACTGTAATACTTACAATGCTTCCTGGAGATGCGGCCATCCCGCAAACACCGTCTTGCCAATCAACGATTTGGCGATCTCTTCAATGTCCGGCGGCGTTTCTTCCACAACCGTCAATATCATATTGTCGTTGCGACTTGGTTGCTCAAACACTTTAACTTTAGCGCGTTCAAGTCCAAACTAAAAAACATAAATCTATTACTATACTAATTTGTCTACTCTACATGATTTTTAATTCAGAATAATTTTAACTTAAATTTATCAATCAATTTTAACATTTCCTAACCTCCAATTGTTTGATTCCATTTGATTTTTTTTATACAGTCCACCTGGTATAAATGGCAACATCGCATATGTGAAACAAAACGTCTACTTAAACGATTTAAACAGGGTGCGTTTCGAAGTTCATATAATGAACAAAAATAGGAAAAATCTCAAATGGCAATAGAGAATATGTAAATAATATGCCACGGCTATGTTTGTGAGAATTGTGCATAGTAATTAGGCGCTAAAAAATTGATGTATTTATTCCTAGTTTTAGTTTCAAAACCTAAAACGTCTCTGGAATTTCTGAAACTTCGATTTTTGGTTAATTCCCATGATAAATTGTAAAAAATTCTTGCAAATCTGTAGGCAACTGAGAAGACCTCAGAGGGGGTGGGTAATTTTTCCATACCTGCGGCCAAAAACCGTACACATTTCTGTACAAATTGTGTTTTTTGGCAATTTTGCCATTTTAATCATAGTAGAAAGCTCGTAAGATTGCAAAATATGAACTCAACTACCCACATATTTTAAAAATTTATAGCAATAGTTAAAAATACATAAAAATGTGTTTGATAAAGCAAGTTTAATTAGAATTAGGCAACTATTAATACATAAATGCTTATTTCCTTGCTTGTATGTAGATTCATTTACAGCTATATGTGTTGCCGCCTAAGTCAAGTAATAGCAGTTCCATATTATTTACCTCTTCCGTGGCATAAATAATAGTTATGTTGACAAAAGTGGAAATTTAATGAATTTTATTGAATATACTTTAAGTAGCGTTTAGTTAATTTTAAAAAGAAAATTAAGGTTATGTTTCACTACATAGGGTCATCAATATACCTTTAAACATTTAATGTTTGTAACGAAACGTACACTTAGAGGGATGATTGATAAAAGCGATGTAGCCATTTACGTTCGATGAAAGTGTAACTAAATTAATGCTAAATGGTTAAATACCCGTGAAATATTTCAATTTCTTTATATGTATTAGTATTTAAATGTTATGATTTTATCCATTTTATACATTGCTGAACTGTTTGTACAAAAATCGCTACTCCACATTTCCTAACCTACAAATTAAAAACGAAAACAGTGTCAAATTAACAGGAAATTAATTTGCAACAAATTCATTGGGCATGTGCGAATCATCAAATCATCTCGAGATGCATAATAAAACGTACCGTAAATTGGACGTGGCGCAATGTAGGAAAACCAGGGTAGAATATATCCATAGCGTGGTTCGGATAGGCGCCCTTCACCAGCTTCTCAACCGGTATCCGTATGTCAACCAGTTCTATTGGCACACAATGTGCAAAACTTTTTTCGATCGTTGGAAAATACTGCGGTGCCTCATACGGGCCCACATTTACGTCCGTGTACGTATAGCAGAGCATCGGACCGTGTCCATTGCGATCACGCTCCTCCTCACTCAAATCACCATTGCACGTTGCCATCGCGTCGAGTAGACGCTTCTCGTCGATGAACGGAATCAACACGACAGCCTCCCAGTCCTGTTTCTTCCCGTTTAGATCAGTGGCGAACTCCAATGGGTAGTACTCCCGAATCGAGGAATTGTCGTCGGTCATTAGCTTGTGATAGGTTTCGGGTAGGAGGTCTTTACTAGCGGTGGGTAATACTCCCAATAACTGTAATTAATTAATTAAATGAGAAATGTATCATTTGTTGTGAGTGAATAATGTAAACCTGTTCGTAGGGCTTAAATGGTTTGCCCAACTCAAAATCAAACTTCAAGTCTTTGAAGTCCTTGATATCGGATATGAACGGCGCGTAATGGTGTGGATAATACCATCCCCACGAGCAAACGCCGTTGTAGTAATAGTTTAAGTTCCATTGTATGGCGCGTACGTAGCCTTCGGCTTGTGCGCGCATAACTTCACTGAAAAATCATTGGATATTGGTATACTACTAACTATAATGATAATTATAAATTGATAATAAAGTAATTTTCACACCATGCAACTAATGTTAAAGCAAAATCAATGTAAAACTTTATGTGAACATTCGTGATGCATTGAATTTGTTCACAATATGTTAAAACTATGTTTCCCAAACTGTGCTCCGCAGTTCCCTTTGGAGCCCGCAACGCAATACTCGAGGGTCCGTGAAATGAACTATAATTAATATTCCATAATTCTGTTTTCAATTTTCTGTAGATTGTTAATAAATATGAACAATTTAATAAAAATGTATCTATCAAACAGCATGAAGTATAATTGTTATATTATAAAATTTGAGAGCACTATGCGACCAATTTTTCACTTTCCACGATCCAATTGTTACTATCCGTTGTGTTAAAGATTGATAGCTAGTATAGTCCAAATTCCATTTATTCGTAGAAGTAGAAGGCAATTTTTAAAACCGATAAAGCGACCGCCACTAAACTGATGTTTAGTCAAAAAGCCAATATAAAATTTAATGCATTTGCTATTTGTCGAGTATACAAATGGCCAACATTGGGTGCATTTCAACTTATGCTGCATGGGCGAAATGGTGATTTTTGCCTGTGCCCTACGATAGGCGTGTCATGCCAACATTCAATAATCATGCGTAAATTAGGTTTTCTTGTTGGCACATATTTAGCGTGGTTAGTGTGAAGGTGTAATAAAATACAAGAAAAGTGACTTGTCAGCGAAATATGACACAGTTTGATAAGCAGTCCAGTAACAAACAAAGATAATTTCTAATACTTACGGTGTAACTTGTGCATAATCTAACTTATTCATATAATAATCACGTTTGTGTAATTTAAATTCAGCGCTCAGCATTCCGTCCTCATCGTAAAATTCATCGTCGTTGCCGACGTCATCATCGTCTCCGTCAAAATTTGTACGCAACATCTATTTCATGATAATTTATCATTAATATTACACATGCATTGAAAATTGATAAAACCTACCGTATCTAATAGCATATCTTCTGTAGCTTGTATTAGCTTTGCTAAATCGGAATTTTTCGGCTTGCTTTCACCTCCTCCTTCCAGTTCCTCAAACGATATGAAATCTTCTTCCTCTTCATCTGGCTTCCACGTCTCTAGTTTTCTTATTTTAGTGTACTAAAAAGAGTTCAATAACGTGAATTTATCCTGAGTTAGATAAGTTAAATTTTTGTAAAATGAAATAGAGAAATAAAGAAATATTGCAACAGTGAAATCCTATACTCTCAAAGTTTTAAGCTTTCTCAAAATTTCATTGAATTTTTCACGCTTTTTTGTACTTTGTTTCCATTCTTATTAATTTTTTCACAATTTTATTGCATTTTGTCCACATTTTTTCTAAATTTTCGATAAAATGTAAAAAAGGAAACGCAAAAATGCAAAAAGCGCCAAAATGAGTAAAAAAATTTAAAACATGCGAAAAAACTTTTAAAATGAACGAAATAGTGGATAAAAATGTAAAAAACGAGAAAATGGGAAACCCTTGTATGAATAAGCTTATTATTAAACTAGCCAATAAGAGTTAGTAGTTGTCCACTTCATTGTACACAAATTCAAAGTGAATTTATTTGCTATACAATTTAATTAAAAAAAACTTACACTTGGGCGTGTGCCAGTATTCATCCTCCGTCCCGTCTTCGCCTCAAAGTATTTCAAATCAGCATACTGTTCGGTGAAGTGCTCCAAGTCCACTTCGCACAGCGCCTCCATGAATTTCTCAAACCGTTCCAGATTTAGTTGACCGTTCTCGTTAATGTAACCTGAAACGGAGTATTGTATATAAAGACATTGTTTTGCAAACGTTTAAATTTGATAATACAACCTACCTTTTAGTGTTGGTAATACTTTCATGTAAGTTTTATACAACATTGGCAGAGCACCATTCGCTATGTGCAAGTTTGGTAGTGGCGGAATAAAATCATTGCCTACCAAAAAACCCATCATAACCTGTAAAAATAAAAAATGTAAAAAACATTGATTTTTTTATTAGTATGAAAAAGAAAGTGATGATAAAAAATATTTACTATTAAGTAGTTTCTAATTGACAATGTAAGCCAATCTTGGCAATACTTTCAACATATTACTACCGTCAAAGCAAGTCATGATTGTTTTCAAATTAATGACAACAAATATTTGCTTTTACTATTAAATTTAAATTAATCCAATTGGCGCAGCAAAAGGGTTAAGTACTCTTAAAAGAAATAAAAATTGTTTTTAATTCACAATATGAGCCAACGTTGGTGATCAAAGGACAATAAAATGTCAAAACTTATACATTTGTATGTGTATACTCAAATAAAGGAAGGTGCTGACTAACGAGATCTAAATTTGACACTTTTCAGTGATAACAAATTTTTTACTAAATGTGCTGTTAAGTAATCTTAAAAAGGATTACCAAGAGTGATTGATAAACAACCTCTAAAGTTGGAAGTCCGAAATTTAGTTATATTACTAACTAACAACTTTAATTAATCACTATTTACTTACCCAATCATCAATAATGTGCTCCAAATCGTAAGCAAATTGCAGACTGTCTTTCAGCGGCGCAAATTCCAAACTTAAATATTCGCGCATCAGCGATAGATGTAGAAGGAAGAACGTCGCCTGTTCGGGAACGTTTGTACGTTTCGTCGCCTTCTTGCCGAAGTGTACCTGTGTGTGCATACAAAAAAATACGATCAGCTACGCCTTGGACAAGTTACACACACCAAAAGCGCATCAAACCTCTTCGCGCAGCAGTGAGAAATGCGGCTCGTGCGTGCACAATCCCAGCATGATTAAATCGGCATCTAAACCATATAAACAATGCCGTGTGTTTGGGTCGTGGCCGGGCTGTGCGCGCAAATATCTAATGTAGTCCATGATCTTATGCTCACCTTCACCGGGTGTCTACAAAAAAAACGAACACATATAGGCTATGCAACTCCATTTACATCTAAATGCAAGTCAGTGTCAAAGTGAAAAATTCATCCAAAAATATAATCTTTCGGCTGGAAACCAAACATTACTAGAATTAAAAATTAAGATTCTGTATAAAAATGTTTCCAGATAGTGATAATTTTAATATAGTGATAATAACGACCGATTAGATTTGCAATATTTCAAATCCAGAATCGGGCAACAATATTTTTTCCATCAAAATTCGAATAATATTTATAATTCAATCGTTTTTCAAGCAAATACATATTTATGCAATTGTAAACTATTATTCAATTTGCAACATTTTTCTAGTAAATTCTTAGTGACCAAGAAAAAATCCATCCTAAATTTAATATTAAATAATCATATTAACCTCAAATATTGTTAAAAATAAAAGCATTTCTTAAAATTAGCTAGAATAAACGAAGAAAGTGTACATGCAACCCATAAACCAAGACTTACAAAATGACAGTTGCAAGTATTTTGTATAGTGGGTTGTATAACTTACATTTTCTTTTCCATATAATAATATAAAATAAAATGCATTAAATACATACATAATTGAATTTTGCGGTTTCTTATCTATATCCTAATATTTGCTGACGCATTTTAATCCATCAGTGAGCAAATAAAAAAAATGCCCACCTGTTATAGTGCAGATTTTAATAAAAATGCCACAAAATTCATTCATAATTGTATTTTACGGCTTCTTATCTATATTTGAATAATTTGATTCATTAAATTGGGCGAATTGAATAAATGTCCACCTGTTATACTGGACATTTGAATAATAAATAATCTAGTTAGTCACTCGCGCGCCGCTAGTGTGAGTGACAACTTACAATTAGCTTCTAAATTCACGGTAGTAATACAAAAAAAGATTAACGCAATATGTCGTCCGGCGAGAAGGCGCGCGCGCTCAAAGAGCTTATCGCGAAAGATACGAAATACTTCAAGGTGTACGATCACTATCGCATCGATTGCACGCGCAAAGCGATCACGCCGAAATTCTACTCCAGGTACGAGACGACCGTCGATCAGGACTGCGACGGGAATATATTGAATACGCTCAACTACTATCATCTCGGGCCGAAATCGAAGCTAGAACGGCCGGAGACGTCGAATCAGGAGTACGGTTGGCTGCTCGATCCCTTGATCGACTTCGATCGTTCCGATCAGCGTCTGTACTTCCCGCACATCATACCCGACTTCATTCGGCACAACATGAAGCTGAAGGCCGACATCACGATGAAGACGGAGAAGTTCACCGGCACACCGTTCTTGTTGTAATAAGCGAAACGAGCTAGTGACGTGCTTATAATCGCCGGGCGAAACATAAGCTAGAACAACTGAAGATATCAAATATGGAGTACGACGGCTGGATTGACTGCAATCGTTCGTATCAGCGCCTGTACTTGCCGCACATCATATCCGACTTCATTCGGCACAACATGAAACTAAAGACGTGACTATGAAGACTAAGAGAAGGTTATAAAAGATACGATCGAGTCATGTACTTATAGTCACCATCCGAAACATAAGCTGGAAATACCGGACACTTCGAAACAAAGGTGCTACGATTTTTTTACTGGATCAGCTAATCGCCTTTAATCGTTCCGTTTTACGCTTGTTCTTCCCGTATTTCCTACCCGGCACAGCATGAAACTGAAGGCATCACAATGAAAACAGTGACAAGCTTATAATGTCTGACAGAAACATAAGCTGAAACGACCGGGGATCTCAAATCAAAAGTACGATTTGTTAGTGAATCCGCTGAACAACATCGATGGTTCGGTTCCAAGCTTTTATTTCCCGTATTTCATATCCGACTTCATTCGGCGCAACATGAAACTGAAGACATCACGATGAAGACGGACAAGCTTGTTTAGGTTATAAGAATAACGATCTAGTGTGTGTTTATAATCTCGCGCCGAAACATAAGCTGGAACGACAGAAGGCTTCAAATCAAAAGTACGATTGGATGTTGGCAATTTAGGTTATGAAAGAAACGATCCAGTGACGTACTTATAATCTTTGGCCGAAACATAAGTTACCAGTACGATTCGTACGATACTGAATCTGTTGTTCGACTTCAATCGTTCGAATCCACGCTTGTACTTTCCGCCTTTCCTGCACACTTCATACCCGACTTCATTATCGTCGTGGCGTTTTTGCTGTAAGTCAAACGGATCAAGTGATGATGTGCTTACCTCATGCCCGGATAGGATGATCTTGCACGACTTCCACAACTTGTCGGTGGAGATCTTGTTGACGATGAAGTACTTGAGCTGTTCGTGCAGACGGGCCATAAACACCGTTCCTGGTGTGATGCAATTGGAATCGAAACGTGCCTCGGTCGGTAGCAGTTCACCCTTGTCCTTCGCACGTGTTTCAAGACGTTCCGCCTCTTTGGCGCTGCGAAATCGCCGTCCGCGCTGCTGGTTCATTTTTGCACGTGGTGCCACGCCGTCGATCGCCATGAAGAAGAGCTTCTGCGGCTTGATCATGCGAAAGAGTATTTCAATGTAGTGGAAAATGTCGGCGAAGATCTTCTCCTCGGTTATGCGAAAGTGTGCATTCCCATCATCGGGATGTGAGCACATGTGAATGATTCCATTCATATCGAGATATAAATTATCAAATGTAGGTATCTAAAATAAGAAATGTGCTTGCGCGTTACAATATTAAAAACGTATGATTTTTTTTACCTCGTATTCTTTAACTAATTCACTTAAACATGGATAGCGTTCGCTTATATACCTAAAAAACTTTGGTACACCCATCTTCAACTATATTTTATTAAATTCTATAAATTTTCACAATATTTGTTGTTTCAGCCGTTTTTATACAATTGCCATCAATGAGGTTAGGGGAATTATATTTTTACTTCAACGTTACCAACTGTTATCAAATTTTCACTTATCGCAATAAATTTCTATAATATTTTGATTAATTCACTTCTAACGCATTACATAATTGCTACGAATCGGATATTAATGCAATTATGTAATACATTGATTTAAATAAAGCGGATTAAATAATATACATTAATCGGGATTTTGTATCATCATGAAACGAATGTCGTTGCTGTGTTTGCTAGACTTATAACTGTCAATGTACAGTTGATCTGCAAGTTTCATTTATTGTTTGTCATCATTAATTTCAAAACGCGCTAGCGAATCTGAGTAAAATGCAAGTACTTTGTCCAGAAATACCAGCGCCCGGCTTTTCGTTCGAAAATTGCCACAGGTAATAATTAGTAACACCGATTTGATTAAATTTGTTGTGTCATTACATTAATATAACCTCACTTTAGAAATGCCCATTTGGAAACGAAAGGATTTCCCGTCCCGAAAGCGACAAAAACTGGTACAACAATCGTTGGAATTATATACAAGGATGGTGTGATCTTAGGGGCTGATACGCGTGCCACCGAGGACACTACCGTCGCTGATAAAAACTGCGAAAAGATACATTACTTGGCAGGAAATATGTAGTAAGTATTTAATTTAAATAAATCAATGAATTATAAATTACTCATTGCGGTTTGATTTAGTTGTTGCGGTGCTGGAACGGCCGCCGACACCATTATGGTGACAAACATGATATCATCCCAGCTGGAATTGCATCGTTTGTTCACCAACCGTGTGGTGCCGGTAACGGCCGCCAATCAAATGCTGAAACAGTATTTGTTCCGCTATCAGGGACATATTGGTGCTGCATTGATCTTAGGCGGTGTCGATAATAGCGGACCGCATATCCACTGCATCTATCCGCACGGCTCCACAGATAGTCTGCCGTACAGCACAATGGGTAGCGGTTCATTAGCGGCGATGGGTGTTTTCGAATCGCGCTGGCGTCCAAACATGACCGAGCAGGAAGGCAAACAATTGGTGCGCGACGCAATCGCCGCCGGTATTTTTAACGATCTAGGATCTGGTAGTAATGTTGATCTTTGCGTAATTCGTAAAGGTAGCGTTGATTATCTACGCACATATGATGAGGCAAACAAGAAGGGCGTGAAGCAAGGTAATTACAAGTATCCGAGGGGCACCACCGCCGTTCTATCATCAAAAACCATCAAAATCGATGTGTCTGATACTGAAGTTAGACACTTTGAGGAAACGATGGATACATCAGCTTAAATCATTTTGAATTTTCTCTTTTTTTATTCACAATATAAAAATATAATTTAAATTTAATACTTAAATAAAATAATAATAAAATGTGGACGGTTTAATACTTATATATAACAATTAATTCTTATGAACGATAAAATCCCATGTATCCTTCCAACGCAAATCAATAATATCCTCCGTTGTCAGTTCAGTCATGCCGTAGCTAAGCACGGAGAATTTCTTGAACACGTAGAACACACATGAGATCCATGTGAGTATCAGCAACAAGAACACGTAGGTGATGATAGTTATTCGAAGAAAGCGTTTCAGCAATGTGAATATGTGTTCGATCAGTGCAGCGGTAAGCAGCACTTTGAATACGAACGCCGGCAAGTAGTGATGCAGGAAGAGCGTACGCTCGACGAAAAAATACGGTAGGTAATGGAATAAATAGCCTACAAAGAACACTTCACCAATCAGCTGGAATTTCTCCCAAGTTTCACTATCCAAATCATGGCAGTCGCGTCGTCGGCGTAGAAGATAGAATATGAGTAGTGTGAAGTACAATACCAAGCCTAATGTGGCTGAGTACCAAATGAGAATGTTTCCAAGCAGGTGGATTTGAGCCTAAAAATGTAACAGTTGAATTACAGGTTAGACAATATACATTGTGTAGTTGCCAAATCGTTTTTCAATTTTAGTATCAATTGACAGTCATACGCCGGTTAAGTCTGTCCGGTTGAATGCTGTTTCAATTTGACTTTAAAAAAATTGAAATTTCTTGGAATTTAACGTATTTATTAATGTATATAAAAAATGCATACCGAAAGTAAAACAATATCTCTGAGAACAAATGTGGAGAGAGTGATTATTAATTAATTAAGATAATATGTAGTTCATGTATATCTCGCTGATTAGCTTAAAATTTTAATCAAAAATCAACAAGAATGTCGGTGTGAAAATATGGAAATTTTATGTCAAACTAGAAAATTTACTTTTTGATGTAATTTCACAAATTTCTCATTTTCTAAACAAAACGTACACTTTTGAATAGGACGTAGTAATATGAAAATCTTAATGTGTCAAGGGCGCCCCTAATCTATAAGATTTGTGAATCATAACTCCAATCTATGGATCGCCACCCAAGGTTAGGTCGCGAAGATTCGAACCAAAAATATACCAATACAACCAATAATCGTATTGAGGTTTTGTTTTATTGGCTCCCAACCCGAATACATTCCTGAAATTTGGATTAAGAATCACTGCTTTATATAGTTTTATTAATTTTATCCAATTCTTAGTTTTATGAAGTTAAACTATTTGGCAAGTAAGCAGCTCTTCAATATGCCGTGAAAGATATAAGAAAGATTATAAACCAATCCGTTTTATGTATGGGCTTATTATCCTTCTTATATCTTTTTTTATAAAACT
Organism: Adinopsis sp. GC000173; assembly: GCA_030264715.1. NCBI lineage: Eukaryota > Metazoa > Arthropoda > Insecta > Coleoptera > Staphylinidae > Adinopsis > Adinopsis sp. GC000173. Next base: position 58,359 of record JARJDW010002011.1, read on the forward strand.
ATATACGTACATTGCTTGTGTGTGACACGTAGTAGGCGATGCCGCGCGCCATCAACGGCCATTCCAGCGGCTCCGAGCTGTACATGTGATTTTGCACGCCGTCAGTGTTACTAAATATCATCTTATAGTGCAGCTCAAAGAATTTATCCCAGAAAGATAGATGCGTGATGGCAGTCGGTATCATTTCGGCGTTGACTAAGTCGCGTTCACGTTCTTTTTGGTCATCAGCTGCAAGGACAATAAAAAAATAGTAAAAAAATCGGAATATTTTGGCGATGGTCTGAAATATATCAAGCCTTCTCATTACTTTACATTTTTAGATGTTTTTTCCACGTTTCTATATTTTATGTTGCTTTCCATGTTTTTTTTTAAATATTTTCTGCGTTCTTTCGCTCTTTTCGTGTACTTTTTTTTCGTTCACTTTTCATATTTTTAACGTTTATTGGGTTTATTCTGCTCTTTTTGATCTTATTTTGCATATTATCGCGCTTTACTTGCACCAAAGCAATCAAAAACGCTAAAAGCATAAAGTGCGAAAAATACAGAAATAACGCAAAAAACATAAAAAGGAAAGAAAACGTTGAAGAAAAAACAAAAAAGGGGGGAAATCCTAAAAAAATTAAAAAACGTGTAAAATATTACAAAAATTACAGATGAGGTCTTAGAAATGTGCAAAAAATAAAAAACAGATGAAAAAAACATAAAATGCGAAATAATTATCCAATGCATGAAACTTTTTAGGCCATTCATGTAAAAGTTCAAATGACACTAACATTTTGTGTATCGATGCTCCTCTACGTTCCACACCGTATCGTCCTGCACCAAAATCCGATCCGTCACAACCTCGTGCTGATGGAAACCCCAATCCGGCAACTGTTTACCGCTAAACTTGAGCGCCTGATTCGTATCGACATGCACTAGCCGCACCATACTCTGAATCGTATTCCACGTATCGCCGTACTGATCGCGATTCACAATATCGACGCGCCACATATTCTGCGCCGGCATCGATACGTTGTAGTCAATGTAGCAGGAGACTTCTTGATATTGTGGCGACATCGGCGCCGCCACATCGTGTGAATTCAGCGCACGTGATGTGATGCCATGCACCAGTTGAATGACATCGCCGTGTTTGATGACGTCCACCGGTTGTTCTACCACCAAGTCATTCTTTTCGGGCCGCTTAACGATCCACCAATTGTTGACGTCCTTAAACGAGTAGCAGGAGACCTGTTGCTGGTGGCTGGAGCCACGATTGTCGGTGTAGCGGACCGGATAGACGTGCTGATGGGAGTGGAGCCAACAGGTACGGCCGTGTGTGTGTCTACAATTAAAATGTTAATTAAATACAATGCGATGGATGATATAGCGTGCATACGATTGAAGCAGAATGATTTTCGTGCTGAATGGATGTTAGCTTAGCGATTAGAAAATTTACTTTTGATAATTAGATTTTATTGGATGGAATTAACCTCGATTCAAATTCACACAATACATAATAAGAAATTTGCTATTATATACAAAAACAGTGAAAGAAGCAATGTGCTACTTTAATAATACATATAGTTTCATACAAAAAGCGTTCAGCACCATGAGACATTTTATATAAAAAAAACGTTAATAAAATACTACTATACTAAATCAAATCTGATCAGAGCAATTCGCTGTGGATTAAAAAATAATGATTAAGCTTTCGATTTGAGGCAAAATTGTTCAATTTTGATTTAACAGGTTTAATTTACGTTTTTATCTAATTTGTTGAATTCGTCCTTCTGATCCGAAACGCCGCACATAATCTTTGTCAGCTGTGGGAATTTTTTTTATCTTGCTAGCCAAAGTAGACTTAAACTAATTTACAAGCCAAATATTTTTGTACAAATTTAACATGTTTCATATCAATCTTGCATTTCTATCACAAATTTCTCAGAAAATATATATCCTAATGACATTTTAATGAAAAAAACGCACAAAAATCATTGGAAACTTTGGTTAAACTATGTAGTAGTACTAAATTTTCACACCTTTATTGAAATTTTACTTTTTTACCACACATTTTATTAATATTATTTAAAATATCGTTAAAAAAATGCATAAATTATAGAAATTTTAACGCAAAGTGTAATTTTTCTTGCAATAAATACGAAACTTATATGTGTTGCACAATTTATTGTTATTACAAATTAAAACAAATTAATGCTAATATTTATAAAAGTAGCCGTTACTTCGATCAATGGCTTTAAATGTAAATTTAGTTTAGCATATATTCTTTTATGTATACCTTTGAATAAATATTGTGTACAAGATGGATCTGAATAATTTCGAGTTTTCTCAACATTTCACTTATTTTACATCTCAATTTTTCCCATTTTTCTACTTTTTAAACAATTTCTCCTTTACTTTACGCTTTTCGCTAATTTTGAAGTTTTTTTGTATTTGTTGCGCTTCTGTTTTACATTTTTAGAAAAAAATTATGGGCAAATTAATAAATATGTACACAAATTACAAAATAACATGAAACAGAAAAAAAGCAAAAACTTGCAAAAACGTAGCTATTATATTGTCACGTTGCCACGTCTAATCACCGAAACATAATATTTAACGCGATAGCAATATCCAGTGGTACTGCTAACGAGCAATGTGTTGTGTGGCGTGATTAATGTCTACGACCGATTGTAGCAGTTACGATAATATTTTACGTGAGCTTGCAGTTTTTACTTGCTAGATAAAAACTCTAAGTTCGGGCAGTCTGCGTTAACTTGAGTCAAGTGTTGATCTGCGACATTAGTGCTACAATCGGTCGAACTTGGTGAGTTGTTATTTCAATTATTTATAACTATTGTAAGGGTTGTTTAATATATATTATATCAAAAGCCGGTCGTCCTCTTGTTGAGAAAGCGAGTACCCTAATTTAATGACAAAACCGTCACAATATAAAACAAAAAATGCAAAAAGGCGTCAAACAAGATTGAAAAATAAAGGCAAAAACGCGAAAATGGAAAAAATGTTGGGAGAAGTTCAAAACTCTTACAAATTTTCACTTGAAACAATAACTTTTTTTAAATAAAATTTATTATTATTGAAATTGGATTAGTAAAAATTCATTTACCTTAAAGTAATTTGTGATCCATGTGAAATATACAACGGCTGTCCCTTCGTGATGGAAGCCAGTCCACCTTCAAGCGACGCCTGAAAGGCGCTAGTCATAATGCTGTCGTGCGGTCCAGCTTTATATAAAATATTTAAATGTGCGTAAAATATACCGAGATAGATCATCAACGGCACGACGATGACGACGATACTCTTGACGGCTGCGAGCAAAATCAGCTGTCGATCGGTGTGCTTCGGCTGCGAGAGTATCTTCCAGAAATCCCGACCGAGCACAGCCAGTACAAGACAGCACGAGTAGAATCCAACGTACTTGACACTCAGCGCGCACGTTAAACTAGCAGACGCTACAATCAACCAAAAAAACCATGGTATGCTGTAGGGACGCTGAGCGTAGTGACGAAACTTCATTAGACATAAAATACCAAATAAGGTGAAAAACAATAATATTGATTCCATTAGTATGAAGCGGCTTTGCGTCAGCATTGCATTGTCGAGTAAAAGTAATGTGGCGCCTAGAATAGCCGTCCACTGACTCAGACCCATTTCGAGCAGCAAATGATACGATGTCGGAATGATAAGGCTGCCGAATAATGCAGGTATAAATCGCAGTGCAATTAACGGCACATTATCGCCGTACGAACTGCCTATCCTATCGAATTTGAACTTTCCATCGTACCCGGTGCAGTACGCCAATGCAGCGATTAGCTGCTTCCCGAGTGGCGGATGCGTGTCAAAGAAAAATGTATTTTTCATGTACAATGATATGTATTTTCCATAGTGCAATTCATCAAAACTAAAAAACAATAAAACATTTTATTATTAATTCGTTTGCTTCAATTGTATTATTTCATGACTTACACAATATTTCTCGGCTGATCCAGGCGATACATTCGCGTCACAACGCCACATAGAAAGAGCAAGATTGCAACAATATCCAATTCGAAGCGTATCCGGAAGAATCTGTTACTCATTTGAATAAAATCGTCGTTTTTATTACTTCGCACCATTTTCTTCTTCGTCTGCTGCTTGCCATCATCAACAACATTATCAATCAATTTTGTTTTTTCCAATGCGGCTGCTTGTTCTTGATCGTTTATCTTCACCTTGCCATTCTTTCTATTCCGTACCCCATCCATTTCTTGTATTAAATATATCTATCTATATCTATTTGAACACCAACTGCTTGCGATGAAAGTTAATAAACGACCGCACGGAACGCATCGCATTACGTACTAAGGTCATTACCTGCGTGTGATTTCACTTAACGGTATTTTGGAAATATTTTTGCATATTTGGAGGTTAGAATACGGTTGCATTTCATCTATTTGTAGTAATCAACACGTAAGTCTATAATTAATTGCATTACAAAATAATTTCATTAACAAAATTAAAGAAATTTAAATTAACGATATTTAATTATTTAAAAATATTTTTTATTACAAATCTATATATAAATTTGTATTAAAATATTAAAATTTAACAAAGTTTGCAGCTAATCAAAGACATACGTTTCAATACATTCCAGTAGACGCTAAAAATGAATGAAGATCAAGAGTGCCCGATTTGTTTTCGTAAATTCAATGCGAACGAAATTGAAACGCACGTGAATCGATGTATATTCTTGAATTCGACCGAGGACACTCATCAACAACATGGAGCAAAACGTTCAACATCACCTCTACTCGGATTTAAAGCACCGAAATCACCACGCATTGCTGCCCCACGTCCATCGCCAGTCAAACAAGTGCCTATTCCTAGCAATTCACAAACAAAGAATGATGATAGTAAAGATAGTAAGGATGGTGCTGAAGCAAAACGCAATTTCACTGTCCCATTAGCCAAACAGGTGCAACCAAAAAGATTGGATGAATTCTTCGGACAGAATAAAGTATTAGGGGAGAATACAATCTTGCGTGAGCTCCTTGAACGGGGTGAAATACCGAATATGATACTGTGGGGCCCACCCGGCTGTGGCAAGACATCATTAGCGAATGTCGTACACGAAATATGCAAAAGCAATTCGAACCGGCTGCGATTTGTACCGCTCTGCGCAGCGAATTGCGGTGTGAAAGATGTGCAAAACGTGATAGGCGATGCAAAGATGCAGCTCAAATTCAAAAAGAAAACGGTGCTATTCATGGATGAGATACACCGCTTCAATAAAAAGCAACAAGACATATTTTTATTAAGCGTGGAGCGCGGTGATATTACGCTAATCGGTGCCACCACCGAAAATCCATCGTTTAGCCTAAACAATGCGCTGCTGAGTCGGTGCAGGGTGATCGTCATGGAGAAGCTAGAGCCGGAAAGTCTAGTCGATATACTTGAACGAGCTGTGAATAGTTTGGATATTAATATAGTTAGTCAAACTAATAAAGATTATCTAGATGGCGGATGTAATATTGAGGAGGAGGCGTTGAAGTGGATTGCGGATACAAGCGATGGCGATGCGCGTATTGCGTTAAGCAATCTACAGCTGTTGCTGCAACAGAATGAGATGCAAAATAAGGTGTTAATTACTGTGGATGATATCAAGGAAGGCATTAAGGTAATTTTCACATTAACAAAAACAAGAATTATCCGGCGAGCAGGGCAATAGCACTAAATTTTTGTAATTGTAAACAACCATAGTCTATTTTAAATATCACCGGCCAACTTCAATAAAAATCATAACAATTTTTGCCAACTATTAATTAAAAAAATTCTTTTACCATATCTTTCTTAAATTAAATTCTTACTTTAATTTACTAAAAATGCAACGGTGTGTTGCAGAAATCGCATTTGCTCTACGACCGACGCGGCGAGGAGCACTACAATATAATATCGGCGATGCACAAATCGATTCGCGGCAGCGATGATAATGCCGCCTTGTATTGGACGACGCGAATGATTATGAGCGGCGAGGATCCGCGCTTTATCGCCCGACGAATGATTCGTGCGGCCAGCGAAGATATAGGTAATGATTTTCATTTCGCTGACAATAGACAGACATTGTTAATTAATTGTAGGCAATGCGGATCCGCAGGCGTTGCAATTGGCAGTTGCTACAATGCACGGCTGCGAATTGATTGGAATGCCAGAGGCGGATGTACTGCTGGCGCAATGTGCAATTTACCTCGCAAGGGCGCCGAAATCGCGTGAAGCCGATCGAGCGTTGGCTGAAGCGAAACAGTTGATTAGTGGCTGTCAGGGATTGCAGCCGTCAGTGCCTATGCATATTCGAAATGCGCCGACTAGGTTAATGAGGGAATTAGGTGAGTTGCCAATATTAGGTGTTTCAATGAACTGTAAAATGACGGTGCTGCGTTATAATAAACTGCCAAAGTAATTAAACATTTAACATTTTAATTGTGATATTTGTAGGTTATGGAAGGGTTGCAGAAGGTACCCGGCCATCATTTATGCCAGCTGAATTGGAAGATGTAAATTTTTTTAAGAAATAAATAAAAGCAAAATTTGTTTTCGTATTTTTTCATAAAATTACAATTAAATGATTTATTTATCTGTAATATACAGATGGAAACTACATGTTTTTTTGTTTCTTCCATTAAAAACAAAAACAAAATAAATTACACTAATCTTTTTTTTAATTCAAAAAGGACGCTTAAAAGCAATTCTTTCTTTTTTTTGTCTCACCATCATAATCTGGCAAATAATCCAAAATTAATCATTATAATTTAACTAACTAATTATGTATGTAAATTATGTATTTAATTAAAAAATTATTAGCTTCTAACGAATCATATTTGGAATTATCGATAAAAAACACATTTTTTTAGTAATTAAAAAAAATGCAGATGCAGTGTTTGCACAAAAAATAATTGAAAGGAGAAAACGAAATATAAAAACAAGGATCGTAAGAAACGGTCTAAAAAAGAATCTTAATTCTGTCTACACCAAGAGCTGAAAACATCCAATGAACAAATAAGAAATTGTTAAAGAAAGACAGAGTAGTAAATTGAACTATGAGTCATAGTATTATGAAAATTGCATTATTATGATTATATATATAAAAAATAAGATAAACATCCACTGTATACTTATCTACTATTTAAAAGACAAAATCGGGACCAGCCATGTCGATAGCCCAACGGAATTTATCTCTTTGCGTTTTGTTATAAATCTTTTCAATCGGTACGTCATACTTTTTACACCATGCGACCGAAATTCGAGGATCCAAATAGTTCAATTTTGAAGTGCCCAATGCAATCGTCTTATTCTCATCGCGGTCCGTCTCCTGAATCTCCAATTTGGCTAATTGATCCCTAAGACGCTCCAATTGCTTCTTCTTCTTATCGTAGAGAATCTTCTCTTTAACAGAGCCTTTTTTCGCATCCTTCTGTGCATCCTTCACTTGCCGCTCGGCGTCGGCGATCGCATCACGCTTCGCATCAATCTTCTCCTTGAGCTTTTCCATCGATTTCTGATGTCCCTTCGGTATTGAACGCTGATGGTTACACAAGATCGCAACCGCACGATTCGCCCGATTGTACGAGAGAATCTTCTCAGCGACGGTATCATCCGCATTGGTCAACATATCAAGTTGCTGTTGCAGTGTGTATGAAGCGTTGTAAGTACGAAACACCTTTGCCGTCAACCCATCCATCAATTCGTTCAAATGCTTATTCATCACCGCCGTGTTGAGACGATCAAACAGATCGTCGCCCGGCGACTTATTCTCCATAAACAGTTGTAAATTCTTAAAGACACGTTTTTCCACAGGTACCTCATTGTAATAGCGAATAGAGTCCTTGCCGAGAAAATCAAACACGACCACATATTCCTTGTCGTCCTTTTCGGCATGCAATTGGATATGTTCCACGCGCAACGAACAGCAACCTACTGTATCCGCTTGATCCTCATCCTTTTCGTTGCCCGCTCTCAGCGCGAGACGATCGATGAAGTACAGTGCGACAGCGCGTTGTCGAATTCGCATCTCTTTCGACTTCCAATCGTCGCGATACTCGTTACGAATCTTATCGATGCATTCCTTTAAACGGCGTGCCGTCTCGTATTTTGCCCAATCCTTTTCGCCTTTCAGCTTTGAGCTGGGATTTAACATAACATATTTCACCTAAAATATTCATTATATTAAATATTTTTTTAAGAAATTAATCATTTATTGATATGATATATACTTGATTCTGTACGTTTTCGGTCCATGATGCAAGCCATGTAACAGCTGGATCATGCCGTACCTCCTTCCACTTATGCCCGGGGGGTGGTTTCGGAATCACCGAATCCTTACTGCAGTTGATCAGCACGTCCTCTGGCTGAACGCGTCGCTTCAACATTCCCATTTTCGGATGCTCACCGCGGCCGCGAAACAGTCCCGGCGGTTCAATTTTAAAATTACCTATCTTCTCCTTGTGCCCGTCAATCGTACAAAAACCGAATTCCTTCATCACCGCCTCGTTCTTCTCCTTCAGCTCCTTCTTCTCCTCCTTCGTGCGATTCCTATTCTTCTCGGCCAGGTCCGTGAAGTACGTGTGCATCGGCTTAAAATTGCACTTTCTCAAATCGGTAATGCGTCTTCGCTCCTCATCGGACATCACTCTGCGCCAATCCTTAAAGAAGTTGTTGTTGAACGCCTCCTTCGTCGTATAGTCATGGTCCAACATTTTCGCATAAAAACCGGCAACTTCTTCCGCCTCATCGCTCAGCGTAATCTCCCTACCGTCGTAGAGGAATTTCACCTTGCTAGGCAGGCGTTCATAGGGCGGCGCAAACACGGGACCCTTGTGTTCAAGAAACTTCCACTTGACGCCGTCCTCTCGCTTCTCCTCCTTCCACCTAAAATCGCCCAATTGTATTTCAGTTGCAATCATCCAATTTGTACAAGATCAATTTAATACTTATTAGTTACGAATAGGTCATTTTTGGTTTGTATTAGATTTCCAATTAATTTATTATTTTGTATCACAGTAACAGTAACAGGAGCACGCTCTTCGATATTGTTAGTCTGAGACTTAACCTCACAATTTTTTATCACCGCTAGCTTATTAATAAATCTACAAGTAAATGTTGATGTTCTTAATTTGATTATGTTTTTCAATTCGTGCCACAAAAATGTTCTCAGCATTTTACTTTTTTAGAAATGTTCATAATAGGATCAACGCACGATTTTTATGTAACAAATAAAAATTGATCATTGTAGACGGGCACATGAACGCTTGGTAAATACAAGTAGCGACATCTACGTATATTCATGGCGGCAAATTTAAATTGAAAAGTGTTTAAAATATAATTGATTTGTATTACGTACCATTGCCATACTTCCTGCTCCTCTTCATCCTTCTTTTTTCTCTTCTTGGGACTAGGCGATTCTTCCACCTTCACATCTTTCTTGCTTGCCTTCGATTTTTTCTCCTTCTTCTCCTTTTTCACGCGCTTTGTTGGTGGGGCCGCATATTCCCCTTCGTCCGAATCCTCAATCTCACGCCGGTTTTTCTCCTTTTTCGGCTTCTTGCGACGCGCCGGTGCCTCATCCTCTTCATCCTCCGACTCAATTTTTCGCTTCTTCTCCTTCCAGGTGGCCATGCGAGCCGACTAAAAATTACCACAAAATTAATAAATCAATTGAAAAATACAAATTGAAAGTCTAAACAATACATGCATCTACGTTTACACCGAGAAATATATTTTAGATACACAACATGCGAGTCAAAAATTACAAGTGTTATAAATTAGTTAAGGCAACGTACCACTCTATCTAAGCCTGAATTAGATGGCTATAAATGCAATAATGAGATGATTGTAATATAAATGTAAAAGTTGATGTTACATATATAGAAAATTATCAAATTCATCAAAGAACAAACTCGCTAAAAATTATTATTTGGAATGATGATGTTAATATAAAATTTGCTATAAACAAAAACATAAAATATATATGTATAATTCGATTAAATAATAGTACTTGAAGATAGCGTAACAAAAGAGATGGTTATAGAGTGAAAAAGAAACTTCAATTTTCAACTAAAAATATCGATCGCAATCAAAGCAAACCTTCGATATATTGATTAACTAACTTTTTTTGTCATTTGATAGCTAGACGAGATAGATCCTAAAGCACTTCTTCCTTTTTGCGTGTTCGTCAAGAACTATTATCAATAAACCGATATATATTTTTAAAAAACTAATATCAATTGGAAAAATCTATAGAATTAAAATTACATATAACATTCTTATATGCAGTAGTATACTTTTTTAAGTTTGTTTTATATTAAATATTGAGAAATAATTTTTAATTGACCAATTCACCTTTAAAAAAAATCATATCAATTAAAGGAATCTATAGAATTCAAATTTAAATAATAACATTTTTCTACGCAATATACTATTTTATGTTTGGTTGATACTAAATTTTGATAAATATTTTCATTTCTAATTGACCAATTTACTTTTTTAATAACTCCACATTCTTCAAATCTCGTGGTGATACCAAAAAGGTAACTAAATATGTATAAAATAATTTTCTATGCGCATTTCAAAATTTACATTTACATTATCGTGTTAGTAGTAATTTTGCATTATTACCAATGGTATATCCTCTTCACTCTCCACCTCGCCGCCGCCATCAGCCTCATCCTGTTCATCCTCCTCCATCTCCGTCTTCGGATCGTCTTTGAATTGCGACATGCTGTAATCACAGCTGCTCTGCGAATTATTCAAATTGTTCGTCGTTTCATACTCGTCTTCCTCTTCCTTGATCACTAGCTTTAAGTCGTCCTCGTCCATCGACTCCTCTTTGGGACTTTCAACCGGCTCCGGTTCGGGTTCATCTTTGATCTTTTTCTCTGTTTATAAATTAGTAATTAATTTATTGGTTGATTGATTGATAAAATTAAACTTACCATGTCGATCCGATTTTCGATCCTTATCCTTGCTGCGCTCTTTATCGCGCGAACTGGAATGTTTATCTTTATCACGTTCTTTATCACGATGCTTGTCCTTCGACGAGCTGTGCCGATGCTTATCCTTGTCCTTATCGCGCGAGCTGCTGCCGGACGATGACTTATGCTCGCTGCGATCCTTATCCTTCGAGCTTTTATGCTCCCGGTCTTTGTCGCGCGACGATGACCCAGACGACGATTTATGCTTATCTCTCTCCTTATCCTTATCTTTATCTTTATGCCGATCCTTGTCCTTGCTGGAGGACTTGTGCGAACTGCTATGCCGCTCCTTGTCCTTGTTGCTCGAGCTGTGTCGATCCTTCGACGAGCTTTTATGATCTTTACTACTGCGGCTGCTCTTATCGCGATCCTTATGCCGATCCTTGTGATCCGATTTGTGGCTCTTGTGCTTGCTCGAATAACCGTTGCTCATACCATTCACCTGATGCCCGTCCGCTCCATCCTTGTGCTTGTGCTACAAAAATCGCGCAAATAATTATCGTAACGGTCCGAATTTTTTTTTATTTATGCCATTTACGGCCGATCAACGCCAAATTCGTTCATCAAATCGCATAAATTATGTGAGAAAATCAATTCACATTGATGTTGTGTGATAATTTCATCGAATCGATCATAGTTACCGAGAAATTAATAAAATTCAGATTGAAAGCATGGCATGTGTTAACGTTACGTGGGACTTAGTCTCTGACGCCATTTTGGGACTTAGAAAAATTTTAGCTTGTGCTCGGTCGAAAATGATAGGAGCAAAGTGTACGTTATTAAAAGAATATGGAAATTTCACACCGTACATTCGATTGCAAATAGGAAATAAATAAGTATTTTCTACATACCGGACTGGAATTTCCATCACTAGCAGAGTTATCAACGTCCATTGCAAGCGAACAGCAATCACCGAACAACACTTTGTCGTTTTCTCGTAGTAGATCAAGCGGATTGCGTTCACCCGACAAAGTGCTAACTTCATGATAATGCGCATGCGCCATATTTATTTTAAGGCAATAACCTCTCGACCGCTAAATTCAAAATTCCCCGTCGTCGCTGTGCGTGTGTTGTTCACTCGAAACATACACACAAATCATACGTCAAGCGTTTTTCTATTTTATATAATATTTTCTATTTATTGTTAATAATAATAAAAAAAAATGTATTATCGTTTCTCTTTTTTAGTTATAATTAAATAAATGTGTCACAAAAAATTTCAAATGTCAAACTTTGGTGTGCCATCAGGGTTCCAAGTATTTTTAACCTTTTCGAAAACGAACGTTAAATATAACGAGGATGCCTCCCATTCGGATTTTGATAGCGTGCCAATTTTAGAATTAATCCTTTCGTTTTTCAGATACTCCTCGGCGTGCAGATAGTCATCCGATGCGGTGCCAACCAGCTCCGCGCCATCGCCGCACGGATACATCTCCAAGCTCTTCATGTTACTCAGCAATCCGCGTCCATCATTCTTCATTCGCTCGTAGAAATCGTAAAACTTCTCCTTTTTGATGAGTTTCAGACCGTACTTTTTCGCCAACTCGACGAATGTGGGAAAGTGAACTAAAAATTCGGGACAATCAACCACACCGTCGAGTTGGAAGTTGTATTTGGCGCCAAAAAACGCCGGCTTGTTGATATCACAATCGAACGTCACCTCGAATACATCGTTGCCGAAGCAGTTTGCATCCGCTCGTTGTGCGCGTGCAACCAATTCATTCGCATCCGGCATCGTACCAATGAAGAATCCGCCCGCCTGCAAGCATTCGCTCGCATTACGCATCATGCACTCGGCCTGTGGCAGACTCTCGAAGCTGTAATGCACGGCGAATTGGCAGCTGACGAGGTCGAGCTTCAGCGATGGGTCCTTGTAGCGCTCACGCAAACGCACCCTAGAACAATCAGCGACAATAAATTCTATTGAATATAGATTACCGCCGTTGCGTTCACGACTGTTTCGCGATTTCATATCGTCGTAGCGCGATTTGCATTGCTCCAGCGATACGTCGGCGATGTCCGAGCAGATCAGATGCGAGATGCCGCCTTTGCGCCATTTTAACAGATCGCCTCCTTTGCCGCAGCACATATCTAATACGCGCACCGGCATATTGTGCTTCTTGCCGTTCTTCACCTTCGTCAGATTCTCGTTGATCATCATACTCTTGATCCAATTGTGGAAGTTGCGCATGTAGAAGATTCGCGACTTGGATCGTTCATCCAAGCCTTTCTCCTCCAATGTGTTGTAGTGGTTCGCCACCACCCTCGCATAGCCGCTCTCCGTGCGTTGATACTTGGACGCCGAGCCGCCTTGCTGTTGGTGCTGGTGCTGGTGCTGGTGTTGCTGCGCTTGTTGATGTTGTCGTTGCGGCTGCTGGGGTTCATCATCCGATAAACCCCTTTTCTTGCTGATGCTCTTGTTGGTGGTATCTTCCGATTCCACTTTTGTAATCACACTCACGCGCTGTACCTCGTTGTTGCGTGCATCGGCAGCGGCCGCCGCCAACATTAATGTCTTTTCCAAATCACTATCTTCAGCCATCGTTTTAATAAATAAATAAATTAAGTATTAACGTAAATTAATGGAGGTTAGTTTTCCCATTACCACTAATTCAACGAATAGATTTTATTTAAGTTGGCAATACAATTTTATTAAAATAATGATTAATACAATGTTATTAATATATTTAATCAACATAAATTAATTGTTATTATTGCTTTATTGAAGTTAAATTATATTACAATTAATATATTTAAAAGAAACATTTATTGAAAAATATCGGGAATTTGAATCTTCTTCGACGTATGTCGTAACTTGAATATAAAATAAAATCAACATTGCTGTGTACAAAAACATCAAAATAATGCAAAATAATTAAATCGCAAAGTAATTTTATTGCAATTTATTGATATAAATCGAATTTAAAGCAACCATAAACAATAATTAAATATTATCTAATACACGACAAACGTTAGAATAATTAAAAAGCATGACGTAGAAGTAAGGTTATAATTATTATCAAATATGTTTCGACGTAGTAATAAATTGCCGCAGCGAAAAGTATTCAGCTTTTCGGTGGCTGAAATGATCGAGGACATAAATAACGTCAGCGGTGATAGTGCGCAGCGTGAGAAGTTGTACAAATGCATCGACGATAAGCAGCCGCCGCACGAGAATCGCTTCGCCAAGATCGAGGAATTTCTCAACAGCACGGAGAATCTGGAAACGTCGGCGGTGACGCTAGAGGAGCTGTGCGACGAGCTGGTGGCGGTGGAAAAACAGCTGGTGTCCGGTGCGAGTCACATAAGCGATCTAGTCGCAGCGATAAACAATAAAACAACGTGATATTTGGTTTATATTTATTTATGTATTATAAACAGGTTAATAAATTGTTTTTACTTAAACTAAAAATAGGTACACAACCGTAGAATCCGGTGCATAAGGTACATACACTTCATTTTCATCATTCTTTTAAAATTGGAGGTTTCATGATAAATTATCGGAATTTTTATGGGAATAATTCGTTAATCAAAATTTAAACAACAAATTACAGTGGAACCAAGCTATTTGTCTCGTCTATTTCTATTCGTATAATTAGATATTCGTCCAACTTAAGTAAACCTGGATTCAGAAGATGCGTCTAACATCTTCCAATGTTTGTATCCAATCTTTGAGTAATATTGATACACGGTTGAGGTTGGACATTGCTTGTTGGTGTATAATTCACACAAGAGGAGAGCAACCTAGAATTGAAGTGATAAAACTTTTGTTAGAACACCTGCAAAAAGGGAAAACACCTACAGGGATGATGTTACCTGATGTCCTCATTCGTTATACAAGTCGCAATTCCACTAGTTCTTAAAACGGATTGTGTACAAATAACAGGGTTCCACTGCATTTTGAACAAGAATGTATATATACAATGATCAAAAGGCAATAAATTGTGTATAAAACCCAAATAAATAAAAGTTGCAAGATGAACATTGGACTTGTAAATGCTGTTTATGCGTCGGATTTTAGGATTGTGTGGAATGCATTACAATACTATACTAGAGACTGAAAAGTCATGGAGCGTATGGTACGTCGGCGATGTTTGCGCGCCGCAAATCGTGGTCGTTTATATTAATACAACAACTGCAAGGATATGCTGAAATATTTAAAAGAATTATAAAAATCAAGTTTTTATGATGGTTTTGTATATGTAGGTAGTACTTGCTTGCTGTGAGGTTAATAAAGCGCCCAGGCTACCTGCAACAGTTACCTGCCAAATCCTAGTGTAATTCTTTAGAGAAGCGAGGTATTATTGTAAGTAAATACGTAGAAATGGAGATTATACTTGGTGTTATTAACTTTTGAAAGTGAAGCAGATTATTGTTATAAAATGTCCATTTTCAAGTACAAGCACACGTTAATTATACGCTTTGTTGAGTACTATTCGTTATTACATCATGCTGTCGTGCAACGATATTTATTAAATTTTATATCATATGTTGACAATCTAAATATGTTGATTAAATATTTTACGGGGTTCATAAAAAAATGGACAAAAATGATTAAATAAGAAATAATAAAAGGCAGGACCATTTACGCGTGGTTAATTTACAATATAATATATTACATATTGTGAATTATTCACGCGTTTTTGTTTATTAAAGATGGAATAGCACGAGTTTTACATCGAAAATTTTTAAACTTATTAGCGAAAATGCGATTTTATAAAGTTTTTAAATTA
>JARJDW010002015.1:0-11173 GCA_030264715.1 Adinopsis sp. GC000173
ACGGCCGCCGCCGTCACCGCTACCGCCGAGAGAGAGGGGGGAAACCACACCCAACGCCGCCGCCAATCAATAGTTGTAGTACCTGGTACCCGTCACCAGGTGGGGTACCCGCCCCCAGGTGAACTTTGGTACCCGCCCCCGCCACCAGGTAAACTTGTGGTACCCGCCCCCAGGTACCAGAACCTTCCCCCGCTAGAGGGCGCCACGTAACCAGGTGAACTTGTGGTCCCCGCCCCCAGGTGGTAGAACCCTCCCCGCTAGAGGGCGCCACGCCACCAGGTGAACTTGTGGTACCCGCCCCCAGGTGGTAGAACCCTCCCCCGCTAGAGGGCGCGACTCAAAAACTGTCAACCTAGGGGGCGCCACCATCGATTTACATTTTTACATTTTTACAATATCTAGCTCCGGCAAAAACACTCTACTCCTGTCGAAATTAATAGAAAACCCAGAAGTCTTACAAAATTACCTCGCTTTAAAGCAAGTGAATTTGGAACTTTTTTACTGTATTTAGGTCCAGTAATTTTAAAGCAAATGGATATAGCTATTTATGAACATTTTTTACTTTTGCATTGTGGTATTTCTATTTTATGTTATGCTTCTCATTTAAAAACATTAGGTTCCAAATTGGTTTCTGAATTTTTAAAACAATTTATTATACATAGCAAAAAAATTTATGGTCTGGAGTTTCTAATTTATAATGTACATTTATTATCTCATTTAGCTGATGATGTGAGTCAATATGGGCCACTAGATAATTATTCATGTTTCCCATTTGAAAATTATTTAGGAAAATTAAAATCAATGGTTAGACCTGGACCAAATATATTATCACAAATATATAGAAGAATAACAGAAATTGAAAGGTTACCCATCAATCATATTGAGAATAAAAATATATGCGAAATGTTACAACATTCTGGCCCATTAATGGATTTTCCTAATGTTACTCCACAATATAAAAAGCTAAAATTAAACAATTTTGTTTTATCCATAAGTTCTTATTCGTTTGCCAATTGCCATTGTCTTACTAATTCGAAGATTATTCGAATTGATAATATTGTTTATGTTTACGGTCAAAACATAGTCATTGGAAAAGAAGATAAATCTACAAATTAATTCTATATTTATCCTATAAGTTCCAGTTTATTAGACATTTATTTAGTTGATCGTTCTAATGTAAGTTAATATAAGCAATGGAGTTCCGACAAAATTACGTCCAAATGCAGATTACTAGAACTAGATAAAAACAGATGGGTCTCGTTTCCATTATTGCATACTTTGTAGGTTCATACTATTAAATGTGCCCATAATTATGAAAGTGGTCAAAGTAATAAAATGCTTGAGAAGTGCGTCCTATTACTTTTAGATGACTTAGTGGTATGATAGGTCTATAACATATATCAATCTCAACAAAATCGGAGGGGACAATGTCTGGTGGTCCCCTTGTAAGCGATTCGTACAAAGCAGAATGACCTGGTTTGGGTCTACCCTCGTGGCTTCACGTTTTATGATACCCCCTTGTGGAGAATCACAACGGGTGTTTTCCCTTAAAATGCAGATAGACTTCGCAACTATTTTATTTGAATTGATGAACTAACAAAAATATAACAACAATATTAGAAAAACAAACATATAAAAACAAATAAAGATTGATATTTTTGGTAGTTTTTCTACTCATTTGAAACACTGATTAAAAGTGGTTGCGATCTCTATTTACATTTTATGGTAAGATAGCCGTGGTGATTCTCCACAAGGGGTACCATAAACCGCGAAGGAACGAAGGTCGATCCATGCAGGTCATTCCACTTCGTATGAATCGCATAGTATCATATAGTAAATTGTAGGTATGTTTTATCGCTATCGTGTATAAAGGTATAAACTGGCTCGGGCTTACCCTATTCCATTCGAGGATTATGGTAACCTTTTTGGAGAATCGCCACGGGTGTCTTACCTTAAAATGTAAATAGAATTTACAACCGCTTATACTCAAAACACCAAAAATATAACAATATTAGAAACACACAAAAATTATATTTTTGATAGTTTTTCCACTCAAATAAACAAGTTAGAGAGATACATTGCGATATCTATTTACATTTTAAAGTAGCACAAACCAAGTGATTCTCCAAAAGGGTTATCATAATTCTCGAAGGATTTTTTTGTCATTTATTTACATATGTGGATCTTCTGAATAATAAGTTTTAGAAATTTTTCTTATTTCTGATCAAGTATATACGAGGTTTGTTCAAGCTCTAGTGAGACATTTGTGTTTTTGAAAAAACTATTTATTTAATCATCAAGATTTATTTTGTCCCCTTCAAAATAATCTCCATCGGATAGAATACACTTGTGCCAACGTTTCTTCCAGTCTTCGAAGCACCTTAAAAAGTCAGTTTTAGTGATGTTATTTAGCTGCTCCTTCAATACAGCCTTTATGTCCTCAATTGTGGCAGACACTTTGCTTTATTAGTCCCCGCGTGTACTTATATATTTATGTTGCAATTCAAATATTTGTTTTATTTTTTGATGTTGTGTATTTCTATCTGCTTATTTTGTAAGAATGTTTTTTATAAGAGTTTTTATATTTGTTTTATAAAAATCAATAAATATATTTTATATTACGTGTAAAAGTTGTTTTTTGGTTACAACAATTATTGCAAAGACTTTTATTATGACGACCAAATACATCTATAAGGATCTCTAAGCAAGTCTACAATAACGTCCAAAGACGTCCATAATAACACCCAAACACGTCTACGTAATGACGTCGAAGAACGTTTATAATAACGTCCAAAGACGTCCATAATGACGTTTACAGTTGTCCATAATGACGTTTAAAGACGCCCATAATGACGCTTAAAGTATAAATAAAGACGTCAAATAACGTTTATAATTGACGTCTTACTACGTTATAAAATGACGTCTTTGGGCTGTGACATATTCACGTCATTATTACGTCTATATCACGTGGTGGTTTTAGTCATTTAGACGTAAATGATGCCCAAAAAATCACGTCATTATGACGACAGTCTGCCTGCTGGGTAAGAATGCTAGAAACTTTTCATCTGACCCACATAGCCATAACCATTTGTCAAAGAAATTGAGGCAACGACGACGACGTCACAATTTGTGCCTTTCCGAATTACGGGTCCTAAACATATGTCTAATTATACTAACCTCACATTAAATTTTGCGTAATTCCTCTTGTGCAACATAAAGTAGGCAGTAACACCAGTCCAACATAACAAGAATGGAATAACAACACCGGCAACTAGGCATCGGCGGAGAATCGGTAACAATCGGCGAGACACGCCCTTACCGCGGTGGTATGCTCTCGGCCACAATACGATCCTCAAAGGAGGTAGCGACAATCATCAGAAACGCAAAACAATTGCGAATAGGCTTGACGCTCGCCCGCACCGAAGAACATATTGAAATTAGACAACGCTTTAACTGCGGCAGCTATCAACATTACACCAGAGAATGTCCGACGCCGATCGTGGAAAAGTGCCACCGTTGCACGCACACAGGACACCGGCAAGCAAACTGCACCAATCCAGAAAAGTGCCTTAGCTGCGCGTAGGAGGGCCACCGTACCGGCTCAGGACGCTGACCTAACCAGCTCGAGCATTTAAAATTGGGTCGCCAGGCTAGACGGTTGGGGGGGGGGGGGGCAAAAAGGCGACAACGGCTGCTGAGGATGAGCTGCTATAGACGCACTCACCTAGAACAATTTTCAGTTCAATTTTAGTAATTCGGCTATCATGGACCTAAAATTCAGTCAAAAACAAATTTGCATCGGTGTTGAATTGCTCACGACCTTTTAGAGGCAACCGCTCAAAATTACCAAGTAGATATCGTAATAGTCGCCCAACCGAATCAACATCTCATCATCACTAATGACACTTGGCATCTGGATACACACAACGACATAGCAATCCGAATACGGACGAATCGCGTCGTCCTAAATCACATTTATCAAGAAGCCAACATGCCAGGTATTATTTGCGTCGACATTCAGTCAAACATCCGCATCATCGCCGGCTACATATCGCCCACCACGCCGCTGCACGACTTCGAAAACTACTGAGATCGCCTCAAGCGCTGCCTGCGGATCGCCACAAATGACAGAAAGCACAGTCTCTTGGAGGGCAACTTCAACGCCAATCACATCGCCTGGGGCGGGTCGCTCACCGACGGACGTGGTCGGCTCTTCTACGACATGTTAGCAGCCATAAATCTGACTATTCTGAACGATGGATTACGACCGACGTTTGCCACCAATCAGCGATCGTCATTCATCGACGTCACGGTCGCATCGCAAACCATCGCCGGCAACATTATCAACTGGATTGTCAGTGAAGAGGAGACCCTCAGCGATCACGCTCACATCCACTTCGCACTACATTTTGCCCAAGATCCATAAACAGGCGATGTAAATTCACCACAACGGCGCAACGGATGGAACACAAATCGCTTTGACCGCGACAAGTTTATCGACGCATTCCGTCGCGAAATACAACGCTTACGCAACGTGAATGCCAGCAACATCAACGAGGTGTTTACACGCGTCTGCAACGTCGCTCTCTCGAAACGATCTGCGCATCCGCGACGAGGCGTCTATTGGTGGTCGACGGAAATTGCTGAAAAGCGCAAACAATGCATGCAGGCATGACGTCAATTTATAAGAGCTCGCCGGAACGCGGTGTGCACCGCAGAAACGCTGAACGAGTTAGACGAACGAATGCGGGCACTGAAACGCGAATTGAGCACTATGATTCGCAATGCAAAGACAGCCAAATGGCGTCAACTCATCGACAATCTCGAAGAAGACCCCTGGGGCAAGGCATACCTCATTGCTCGCAAGCGCCTTAGAGTTACTGCCTTGAACAGGCCGGTAATAGATCCGGACCATGAATTAACTATCATCAACGCCCTCTTCCCCACACACGACGAGCAACGCTGGGAAAAGTCTACCACACACTATATATAAACGACAGCGGATCTGCAAGAAGCAACGCGGAGACTGAAAGGCCGACAAGGGCCCGGTCCCGATGGTATACCAGGTGTGGCGGTAAAGGCAATTGCGGAAGCGTTCCCCGACCTAGTTCTCCACATATTCAACCAGATCAACGCAGAGAGGATCATACCAACAGTCTGGAAAACCAAACTAGTGCTGATAAAGGAATCTGGGAAAGACGAGCGGAACTTGCCATAAAACTATCCGATGCGCAATTCGGCTTTCGTCAAGGACGATCGCCAACACAGGCGATCAATAGAATTGTATAGTTTGCAAGAGCAGAGAATAGCAAGACGCATAAAATGCGTAAACTGATCGTATTAATTCTATTGGACGTGGCGAATGCCTTTAATTCCGCACCTTGAAACGAGATTGTTAGAGCTGCGGAGCAAATGCGATTGGACGAGCGCACCATTAACGCCATCAAAGCGTACCTAGAAGATCGCTGGCTCATCCATAGCAGAGGACGACACTTTGCCGTCACTGTCGGCGTCTCCCAAGGGTCGATCCTCGCACCACATCTCTAGGACATGGTGTTCGACGGATTGTTGGAATTGCAACTGCCGCTTGATTGCCGAACAGTAGCCTACGCCGACGATCTAGTACTCCTCGTTATGGCGAAAAACGAATGCGATCTGCAACAACGTGCAAATCTGTCATTACAAAAGATCAATGATAGGCAGCAACACAGATCCCTGATGCTCGTCCCGGCGAAAACTGAAGCTGTTATGCTCAGCGGCCGAAAACGTGACCACACCTTCAGTCCGATCCGGCAAATCCATTACCTCGGCGTGATGCTAGACGCATAGCTGAAGTTTACGCGACATGTGGAACACGCCGTCGACAGGGCCCAGAAAGTGATGACTACCTTGAATCGTATTATGCCCAACATCCGGGGACCGGGTGAACTGAAACGCCACCTACTCGGCACCGTTGCCGACTCAATGCTGCTTTATGCAATTGATTCGTGGCAGGACGCCTTTTCCTTGAAAAAGGTTCAAACCAACATCGCCAGATGTCGACGCGCGATCAAATTGCGCATCGCGCGCGCTTATCGCACGGCGAGAGGCACCTCACTGGATGTAATCGCAAAGCGGCCGCCATTAGCGCTGAAAATAGAAGAGCGCAGAGACCGGCGTAACGGCGACACGAAGGCGATGGTCCGTACAAAAATGCTAGAAAAATGGTAGACCAGATGGAACGAAGGATCACCTACGTGGAACACACGCGTCATTTCAAACATCTGACAATGGTATAGTCGAACGTTCGGTGAGTTGAATTTCCACTTGACCCAGGCGTTAACTGGGCACGGACATTTTGGCGCTTATTTGCACTGAATAGGTCGAAGGGATAGCCCAAATTGTAATATGTGCCATACTTTGGAAACAATGGAACATCTATTATTCACATGCTGTAAGTGGGAACGCTTTCGCATTCCGGTAGAAATGCACACTGGAAACAGAATTACCACCGAGAATCTCATTGATAACATGTTAGATTCATCGGAAACCTGGCAAACGATCAATAAAATGATCATTTTGATCATTAACGCACGACGAAATGAAGACAACGAACGGAGGGCAGATTTCAATGGATAGGGGGGAACCAAAGTGTTCCACCCGGGCGTACATTCTCGCTTGAAGTAATATTTGAGTGCCACTTGCGTAAATTAAATCCGCCTGCTTGCATTACTATCGAAATGTTATGTTTCAGCTTACTTAACGTTTCAGCAGCGCTCTTGCCTATAATTATACCATCCACGTAGCAGTCTTGAAGAATTATTGTCTATGCGTCCGCGTAACACTCTGGCGCTTCAATAGCGCATTGTTGAATACACTTTATGGCAAGATACGTCGCGCATGCCGTCCCGTAAGTGACAGTATTTAATTTAAATGTTTGAATTGGCAGGGATTCATGTTTACGCCATTAAATACACTGCAGATTTGAATGTTCATCGTAAACTAACACTTGTCGAAACATCTTTTCCACGTCTCCCATTAGAACGTGAATCCTTATTCGAAATCTCACTAAAAGTTCAATTAAGTTATTTTGAAGCCTCGGTCCGATTAGCAGAATATCGTTTAACGAATGTCGCGTACTTGTTTTAACTGATCCGTCGAACACTACGCGTAGTTTGATGGTTGTGCTATCTTCCTTAATCACATGATGCGATGTGGTAAATAATTAATCTTCTGATTCGCTACTAAATGTAAACGTGTCATATGTCCGATTCTCTCGTATTCTTCCATGAAATTGCTATATTGTACCATCAAATTCGGCTATGATTTTAAACGTTTTTTGTTGCTGTGTAATCTGCGGCATGCAGCATTGCAAGAATCACCTAGTGGCGGTGCATTGTCTTTGATAGGCAGCTGATCGATGAATCTACCTGTCGAATCCCTCACATGTGTTCGTTGAAATATTTCCTCACATCGTATTTCGAGTTTTGTCATTTGCTGGCTTCTATGCTCGCAATTTTCTACATTCCAAAATTTCTCCAATTGATCTTGGAACGCAACGTTTGTTGAGACTATAAGTTTTTGCCTAAAAGCTTTTGAGCCACCTGATACGATCCTTCCGAAATGTCTTGATTAGCGCTAAGTGTCTCGAAATTTTTAATGAATTTCCAATTATTATGTCGAAAAATTGTTCTGCTCCTATCAGTAAATCAATTGACGCGGAAGTGTGAAATCGCAAATCAGCCAACTGTATATTGCGCGGAATCGATGATAGTTTGGCTTTAAATCCACGTTGTGGTACATCGGTAGTAACGGTCGGAACGCATAGATATTTTATATCTATTGTAAAGTTAGAATATAATGATTTTAATTTAACCTGCGCTTCACTATACGTTTGTTTAACCGCGCCTCCAATACCTCGAATGTGTACTTTTGTCGGAGTTACTTTAAGATTAACTTGCAAGCAAGAGGTGATTTTAACATGTTGGCTTGAGATCCTGAATCGAGCAAAATGCGGCAATTTTGTGAGCAGCTTTTATCGTTAATTATTGAACAGATCACTGTCGGTAAGATGGTTTCCCCCTTGTTGTTGGCCTCTCGGCTTAAAATAGGATTATTTGAACTTATCGAATTGTATGGTGCGTGAATTTGTTGTGAATGCAAGGTCAGTTGAGTATGCAACATCGTATGATGTTTTGCGTTGCAAATTTTACATCCTTCTGCTCGACACGTTGCAAGAGAATGTTTACCACCTAAACAATTGAAACACAAATTTTGCGCCTTCAACAACTCCAGCTTTACTCTGCCGTCTGCGTTATTGACTTTTTGGCAACTGTAAATTGAATGATTTCCTTGGCAGATTCTGCAGGAAAAACTTACGCCGTGATTAGAGGAGTTGAACTTGCGAGGTTGCGAATATTTTTGTGAGGTCAGATTCGGCAGGCTTGTATTTTTCGTTTCTCTGTAACATTAATTTTGAACTGCATCTGTTTTCCAAGAACTCTAATGACTCCTTCAGTGTTGGCGCTTTCGAATGACTGCCGGATTCTTGCCACGCAACAACCGTTTTGTAATCTAATTTTCTTTCTATGACTATTATGATGATGTCATCCCATTTCTCTGTAGGTCTTTTGAGGGTTGTTAGTGCGGCTAGATGCGCTTTGATTTTATTTACTAAATTGTATAATTCTCGATCGTTTTTTACTTTTGGTAAATCTAATATAGCGTTAACGTGAGATTGGATTAACAACCGTTCACTTTTGTACCGATTTTGCAATTTTTCCTAGGCAATTGGATAATTTTCGTTCGTTATTTGGACTTTATCTATGACTTCTAATGCGCTACCTTCGACCATCGATAATAGATACTGCATTTTTGTCACATTTGACATACTAACGTCGTTATGGATGTACATTAGGAATTTTGATTCGAATTAAAGCCACTTTTCGCGCTTTTCTTTGAATTAGGGCAAGTCTAGCCCTTGTAACTTCAATTTTGTTTTAATAGCGGCGTAGTCGGCGGTTATTGCTTGTGTATCCCGATTAGGTATCTCGGTAATTAAGTAATTGAAGAATTGATCTTACTCAGTAGTAACTCGTACTTCACCTTGAACACTTTCCTTTCCTCGAATTCGGCTTCCTCTAGCTTCTTCGCGTCTTCAAGCTTAGACTGTACTGTATTATACTGTTTCTCCGTCTGTTGTAATACCTGGAGTTTCGTCTGCAACATTTCAATGTCTCCGCCTTCCTCGTTTTCGTTTATGAATTTTTCCAACCTCGTTACGGTAGCTTTTATCTGCCCTCTTTCTCGAATGAGTGCTTTTATTAATTTCTCCTTATCTTCAGACATCTTGTGAATCCAGCTTGAAGGACCAAATGTTGGGGTTTGTTTTAGTGGACTGTATTTATTTCTAATATTTTACTACAATATCTTAAGTTATTCGAAATTACACACTATAATAAACTGAATGATGCTGTGACAGCGGTAATACTCGTAGGAATGAGCTGTTCCAAATGTTCAAGCGCAACTGCCTTAGCAATATCCCAAAAACAACACGTTGCTAAGATACTGACAGGCAAAGCCTCCTTAAACAATAGTCCTCATATTAACAGTATGAAATAAACAAATAACTTAATTTTCATTAAAGAATACATTATTTGTGTAAATAAATGTTTTTTCATAAGGTAGGTCAAGAAAAATTTTAAAATCCCGTACCGGGCCGCGGTCAAAAAAGTTTAGGAAACGCTGGACTACCAGGGTTAATTTTTCACCGCAAATTAGGGAACACGAGAGCTCTCGAAGTGGACTTGAGAGAAAAAAAGAAGGCTAACTTTATTTTAACTTATAACAATAATGCGAGCTTTACAAGATTCAGCGATCGCGTTTCACTCGCACCCAGCAAACGGCAAACGCAACGTTACGTATGTAATTGAGAGACTCGATCACTCACATCACATTGACAAGTTAAATGGAAGAAATCAATCTTAAAGACGATTTCAAAGCAATCAGTTGCCGCAAATTCTCAATGCTCTAATTTCCAAAGCTGGTCGCACACTCGAAACTATTGCTTCGCTCCTTTGAAATTTCGACGTTTTGCGGAAAACCATGAAACGCGAAAATGCGATAAAACAGATAATAACCCGCCAACATATGCCAACTGCCACTTAGGACACGTAGCCAGCAATACAGAATGTCGATGAGCGCAAACTCATCGTGGACGCAGCACAAAGGAGACGCGACGCCAAATTTGGTAAGACAATATCCGACTTAACTGTTGTTAGTGTAGAACGGTTGTGATTTTTTAACGTACAAGACGCCCTTTTATTGACAGAGTACAAATAATAAATATTGTTTTTATGTTGACAAATATATGCCTACTTATTTATAAATCGTTTTATGTCTAACACTTCCCCTCGATTTATACAATAGCATTAAGTCCCATCATATTCATTATCATGTGATGTCTGGGTCCGGGTAAAGCTTTCGTGAGTATGTCCGCAATCATACTTTCTGTCGGCATATGTCTTAACTCTATTAGTTTGTGTTTTACGATGTCTTGTACAAAATAAAATCTTATATCCATATGCTTGCTCGGATCATGAAATGTTGGATTTTCGCAGAGCTTTAACGTGGATAAATTATCATTGTAAATTGTTATTTTATTCAACTCGTTAAATCCTTATTTGGTAATAAGTTTTTTCAGATAAATACATTCTTTAGTTGCTTCGGTAACTGCTATCAATTCAGCCTTAGTAGATGATAAAGATACAGTTCGTTGCTTTCTGGAACACCAAGAGATCATACTATTATTTAATTTAAAAGTATATTCACTGTAAGATTTTCTATCTACAATGGATCCTCCCCAATCAGCATCCGCAAAACCCAATATTGTGTCTTTACTTTTTACATATTTTAAGCCAATATTGGAGATAAATTTTAAATATCGTAGTACTCTTTTGGCTGCTACCCAGTGTTGAGATCTGAAACAATCTTTAAATTGGCCTAGCATACTTGCTGCATAACTAATATCTGGCCTAGTTTCGATTGCAATAAAGTCTAGACTTTCAACTAATTCGCTATAAGGCAATCTTTTTTCTTCTTCAGTCGGTGCTTCAGTAGGCTTTGTAAGTTTTGCATTAATGTCTACAGGTGTTTTAACAGTATTACAATTTTCCATTCCATATCTTTTTAGTAA
>JARJDW010002016.1:0-46613 GCA_030264715.1 Adinopsis sp. GC000173
AACAACAATCATGTTGTTCGATTGTATGTCATTTCTTCGCTGTAATTCATATGTTTAATGTAAGGAGTTTAAATTTTTGAGTACGTTGACAAAGACGGCTCTATTATAAGATAAAAAATTAATTTACACATCATTTACTTACACTAACATTTCTTATTATAATGTTTTTGACGGTGTGACATCGCAATGCATTAAGCTATACTAAATGTCATTTACCACTGTCACAATAAATGCAGCGTAATGGCGTTGAAAGTGCAAGTGCAGCATATGTTGCAAATAAAAGTTGTCAATATGTAACCCGTTTTAAAGTTGAATGTTGGAGGTATTACCTAACGCATCAAACATAACAATAATTAAAATTTTAATGAAAAAACAGATTGAAATTATAGATTCCATTTACTTACACTGACTTATTTATTCAAATTTGTCTTTGTTTTATATTTATTATTTCATTAAGTTAAAAATTTTTGTTGCTGTTTGAATATAACTGTCTTTGTAGTTCTTCATATACATTTTTGACATAATTAGTCCTAGTGATAACCAACCAAGTTGAAATATATTGACTAAATACTTAAAAATCAGTGTACCTTTACTAAAAGTTAGAAACTAACATTAAATACACGTACAATTTTTTATTATAATTAGACAAATTTTTCTTCATTTTGTCAAATATCCTGATTTTGTGGCTTAATTTTTCTTAAAAATTATATTATTTTAAAACAAATTATATTTTCAATAAACGAAAAAATATTTCTTTTTAGAAGTAAAATAATAAAATAAAATATGTTTCTTTTTCTCCATCTGAAGGAAAGTACAGCATGTGTTGCAAGTAAAAAGATTGCAAATATGTAACCAGTTCTGCAGTTGAATAATTGAGGAGTTGTCTGGCACATCAAAATTGATTACAACAATTTTGTCAAAAAATGCAAAATAGACAGAAATGGTGATTTATATTCATATTGTCTTGAATAATTAGGTAATTTTTCATCATTTTGTTAAATATTCAGATATTGCCTTACATTTCCTGCTAAATTATTTTAATGCAAAACAAATTGTTATTTTCAACGCAAGAAAAAGTTTTTTTTTAATACAAAGATGCATCGCATCTTCTTTTTTCTTATTGTAGTTGAAAAATTAATGATAATAATTTTCATCAAATATCCAAACTTACATTTCTTGTAAATTATTCTAATTTGAGAAAAAGTGTGCCGTCCAATGCAAGAATAAATGTTTCTCTCTAAATGCAAAGATGCGGTGCAAATTATTTTTCTTCGTGTTTTAACCCTAAACGTGCTTTGTGTGAAATGCAAAGATCTATTTTTACATCTCGCGTCGCGTTTCTGTCGAATTAAATTACAATAACATTTCCCTGGCATAAAGATCCACTCGATAATTACGCAATCGATATGACATAAAATTCAACAGATAAAACCAGCCGTAAAATTAAACATTTTTTGTTGTTTGAATAATAAATGTTTGTTTTATTATAGACAACCAAATATCCATCTTTAGTGTAGGTAGGTAATGCATGATGGAAATATTGGAAGAAATAAAAAATTAATGCACGTAAAATTGTATACTTTACCCGTTCAGACTACGTAAAATGAAAATAACTTAATATCATCCACGAAATATTCATCGATTTTCTATTTTACGTAATGAAAATTGACCAACATCAGGTCAATTTTTTAGATTATGTCTAATGGACGAAATTATTTCTTATATACTCGTGCAATGGTATAATTTACGAAAATACGTATACGTAAGTATACGTATACGAAGAAATTTACTCGACTTTAAACTATTAATCAACGTAGATATTTTATTATAGTTATATGCAACCCATTATACAACGAAACAATTTTTCACGTTATATTTTAATTCGGTAACGATGTAGTAAATTTCAACAATTTTTCATTGGCTAAACTCAAGAAAAAAGCTTTGTTTAAATTGATAAAAAATATAGGTATATTGTTATTGTGAAACTACACTTTATATAGATCTATGCAACCAATTACGCCATGAGTAAGTTTATTGTATGTACGTTGTTTTGATTCAATAATGTTTATGTTTTCATAAAATATGTAACAAGGAAAGTTCTACTAGTATAATAAATGAAAATATTCAATAACAATATCTTTAAATATAAAAATAAATTTAAAATGCACATTTATAGGGTGTTTCATAAATAATGAGATAAAAAGAATAGCATAGTAAAAATTCTGTAGTTCTTAATACATATCTTAACAACTAATAGTTGATATAAAAACGTAAAATAATACCAAATCAGAAGCGAACAATATTTGCTTGTGGGTTAAAAAATCGATATTAAATTTTTGATTTAAAGGCAAACTATTCAATTTCAATCAAATATCATTCATGGAGTTTGCCCTTCTTGTCTAGAACGAATTAATTCGAAAAATTCCAGAAAATGTTTAGGTTAAAAATTTGCAGCAGTCGCAGTGTTAAAAAATGAAAACATAAAGCCTAATATCAGTTGGTACCTAAGCGATGATCTCATTACATTTAAGTCAACATTAAATTCACTTATGGTTTTGTTAATTTCTATATTTTCATTGCACTTACAACTACTGTAACAACACATAACTGCACTGAAATTATTAACAACGGAAATTCTATCAGGAATATCGGACAGATATTTGCCGTATAACCGGAGGGGCACATATAAAACATCTATAGAAACTTGAATATCTATAGCTTCAATAGAAATTTGATATAAGAAAATATTGTTGATACGTAATTAAAACATTCACAGATAAACTTCATTAAATTTATAAATCCGTTATGATTTATTTTTATATAGACTCGCTATATTTATTTAGAATTTTGAATAGTAAGTTTGGAACATTGTATGTTTTGTTTAAAGGTGAAAACTATAACCGTCATAACTACAATGTTGAGATGTTTCCCATTAAATAAAAATTAATGGCGCATTTTAGAAGAAAAATTTACAAATTAAAAATAATCTCAATATTATAGTTGCATATTTTAGTTTTTTTTGTCATGCAACATTAACTAAAATTCAAATAAAGAGATGTTAGTTATTTCACAATTCAATGAAATCTAAATATAGTAATTTGAGTTTATACCAAACAATTTTTCATACATACATTTTAAAAGTCGTTTGCCTAACGAAAGCGGTTTATATATGAATGTAGTAACAATAAACTGGTCGGATTTTATGGCGTTAGGAAAATCTGCCAGTAATTATGCGAATTTAAAATTTCAATAATGCGATACATCGCATTTTCCACTATTTATAGCTCCTTTATGGATATCATATTAACTTCCTCAATAAAATCGTAATAAATCCCCCCTCGCCCATATGCACGATGGCAACACTTCGCCCCCTTTCATACGCCTTCGATTCAAATATGATAAATTGATATGCAAATGATTGCGATCATCATCATCCTCGCAACGTACGTACGTAGGTAGAAAGTATACGCATTTGCGAAAAAAAAGTACGTACGTAGGCTCGGAAGCGCGTGAATTATCTATGATGGTGTGTGTGCGTGCTGGAAATGAATCCGAAATAGGTTTTTGCATCGCCCTGAATGGGACGAATTCAACAAGTCATATGATTAAATTAAATCATTTTATTATATTGGTTACGTTGCGTTGTAAAAATTATAGGAATTATTGAGGTGAATGTAAATATCACAGATATATGTCGCTACTCAATTTCACATTCAAAATTACTATTTGAAATGCAATATTAATAAGTATTGAGTAAAACAATTCAATTGAAATTCTGTAAATATGAAAAAGCTTTTAAATGCAGCTTCGATAAATATTAAAATCTCATCGTCTTTTAGCTTTCAAAATAATTTCAGAGCGATTCAAAAATGATTTAATTATGGCATAAATAAAACTGTGATAGAAATGAGTTTTGATTTAATTTATTTTGTTCAATTCATTTTCAAATAAAACAAAACTGCAAGCCAGTGCATTTTGAAAACCTAATTGACGAGCAAATACAAAATGTTTCTTTTGAATAAATTGACGCTACAATAAGAAGTTTTAATTTAACCCCTTACCACATACCTATACACATTTTTTGAAAATTTCAAAAATTTTACATTACAACATAATGTTCTATGTGTCGGAAGAATTTTAAGGCTCGCATGCAAAAAGCAAAAGAGGGAAAAGGGGTAATTGCTTATCATTCAGCAGTTTTTATTTGTTTTCAAAACATAGAAATTTTTAAGAATCAAAGTATGATAAAAAATGTATCTACAGAAGGGTTAGTTATTATATTTTACTATTTCTCCAATATACAAATCTGAAAATAAATTGTAGTAAATAAAAATTTGCATTAAACGGTTAAATTTTATATTTCACATTTCACATTTCGTTAATGAAATTCGATAAATAATTGCAAAATAAATCCAAATTTGAATCGACACCGCTATCTTTTAAAAATTTGTCCGCTTATTAATTCATGTTGTGTAAGTGGTATAAAACATTCTTAATTAAACTTTTAGTTTCAAAATAGTGCTTTAAATGATCGCATTGTGATGTTTGTTTGGCGAACAAATGTAAAAAAATGTAAAATGGCAATAAAATCGAAATAAAAACTTAACTGAATATCGATTTACATTTTCGATGCAATGCTACCATTAATTCCCGCCGTAAAAACCCCACTTTCTTTACCGAACCATCCTTAGACAAGACATCGCATTTTGCGCAAATTAATAATGTAAAATTATCGATAATTAATTTAAACCATAATTTACTAATCGTTAATAATTGAGCTGAAATTATTAATATCCCGTTCGTATAGATACGTACAAAAACTGTAGTATGCGCTAGCATGTTACATACGAGTATACTTGGTTGACATTTTAAAATATTAACGACTAATTTACCAAATAGATTTTTAATTTATTAAATATTACTGGGTCAGCGGCGCTAATTACTTAATAGTTTTAATATTATTTTAACGCGTCGGCGGGTTGTTTTTGTTTTTCCACCAAAACTTCCTCCCAGCTCATAATTATGTTGATTGAATTTTTAATCAGGGCACTTCAAAAACGAATTATTATTAATCTATGGTCTCATATAATCGATTGCTTATTTAAAATTATAATTGATTTAGAATGGTTATATAAATATTTAAATGGAAGATGGATTTTGTTATAAACCATTTAATAAATTAGATTAGCTGCCAATCGATAATTTTCTAATAAATTTGCCATTAGAGCGCGATCGCAGTTTTGTTGAAAAAAAATACAATATCAAAAAGAACAAGTGAATTAATTGTTTTTGTTTATTTAACGTCGGTTCGATAGTTGTTGTGGGAAAAGTGTTTCGAGTGTTGATGAAATTTTCGAGCAATCAAATTCAATGTAAAAATATTTTATCGTTCGTGGCAATAATCAATCTTCACAATTTATTGATTACATTAATTAATCATCAATTAAACGTCACAAAGACATGCAAAAGTTGATGGATTTATAAGTTTATTAAGCCTATATGGAAAAAATGTGTGCGGTGTGATCAATTACAATTCGGTTGCTTTTCTCCCGTTTGCATAAATCTCGTCGACAAAAATGCAACAAAATGGAGAGAGCGGATAAAAACTAGTTATAGGTGGGTAGGTATATGCAACGATTATTTATTGTTGCACTTTTTTGAGGAAAATAACGAAATGGGCTGGAATAATCAATGAAATTTTAATACGAAATGCATAACAATTTACAAAGGGATCGATAAAAAATGAAATTGTCGTTTACTTATTCATAGCACCGAGACAATAATTTAAGAAATTACGTAAAAGTTTCTTAGCTGAACAACGGTTTTGCAACAATCGATAAAATAGTAGCAAAGTTTAAAATTTTTCATATTTTAATATCTACACATCGCAACTAGCACACATATCTCCTAAATATAAAAAAATAACAATTTTAAGAGGCTTTCGATAGAAAGCTTAAATTTGATAGTCAACATTTGGACTTAATTCTGAAATATTGAATCCTCTTAATTCAAGTAACTAGTTTTTTATTTCAATTTTGATGTAAAATATCAGCTATACAGTCAACAAACTCTGTCGTGCACTATCTATATGGAGGGTTATCACTAAGTTTCACCAATTCTTTTAATTTTCGAAACAACTGCATAAACAAAAATTATGAATATTTATAATTGTATTGAACTTTGGGCGAAAATTTCAATACTGAACTTGTTTTTTCTAGTGGCAAAATTTATATCTCTTTAATTATTTAGTATATCAAGCAATCATCTAAATTATTTAATGATATTGATGTTTAAGTTATGTTTTCTATCTTAATTTGTAAAAATAATTAATTAATAACTTAATTATAATCTATTTCTAACTCTTATGTTTTCTTTTATTTCATATATTGTGAATTAGAAAATATTATTGATCATAATATCCTAAACTCTCTTTAAAATAGTTGTCAATCATAAAAATGACTTCTTCTTGAATTTTGATAATTTTTTATGGTGACAAAAATAGGTATAACCACTTTTAACATTTTTACCATCGATTTAAAATAGATAACAAAGTTTTATATTCTCTTAATTCGAGTTTTAGAAGTAATAAATCCCTATTAATCACTTCTTATACGCTTTTAATTACTTTTTATAGTTTATTACAAAAAATAAAGAAAGTATAATAATATTCTGCGCACTCGATTAAATAGATGCTTGGCTGGTTTAAAGCTTTGGTATTTTATGCTAGAATAAAAAAAAAGAATAATAAACAATTAATTTTTCAATACGCCAACAAAGTTTATAGTCTGCTTAAAACATCAAAATCTATATGGGGTGTGTTAAAACCATTTGGTTCAACTTGTTGTAAATAGCTTGTTCGCGAACATCGAAACTAAACTTTTTTACCAAACTATATTCATAGCAGTAGCGTCGAACAACAACTTAATATTTACCAAAAAAAAACTTTTTATTGCAAACTTTCCTATCAATTGGCGGCGTACGCTCAATATTTCAACAATTTATTGTTGTGGTGGCGTCGCAAAAGGGTTCGCATTTGGCAAAACGCTGTCACACCATCTAACTTATTAAAAACTCAATTCAGCGCTGCGAGAAAAAAATGTAGTACAGTACATGTATTCAGTCAGTTGAGCGTCTTACGCCGCACAAAAACGTTACATCTGTCGCACAAATGAAAAAAATGCAAAGTACAAACTTTTTGTTTGTAGTTTGTGGGTGTGAGTGTGTGTATTTAACATCCTGTTATATGCAGCGAGAAAACGCCAAAGAAGCGTTTGAAGTTTATTATTACATGCGGCGAACGCACGTTCGGAGGAGCGAGCGAAGCAAAAAGTGGAGGAGGGTGCGTGCGCAAGTTTCAATTTAGCCCAGCGACATGAAACCGATTTTCTATTAGGCGCTAGTGCGGAATTATTAAAAAATAATAATCAAGTATATGGCAAAGGAGCGTGTGCGCCAAGTAGAAATGCAGCGCGCAACTTTCAGCAAACTGTTTTCTGTTTTCTTACATGTTTAAGCGTTTGCGTTTATTTGTCGAGGGCATAGTCTAGACATTAAATTATTTTCGAAACGTAACGTGAAATAATTCTAATTTATAATATAGTTAAATATAGAGACATTTTTTCATATTCCTACAATGGTTTTACCACAACCAATAAGAAATTACTTTTAAAATAATCAATATTTAATTAATTTTTATTAACACAAATCTTCCAAAAAATGAGATCCTTGTTGTTTGAAAAACTAATTAAAATTTACTTTAAAAAATCAATTTTTCATAATAAACTTTACGTTTCATTCAAAGGTATACACAGGAAACGTAACCTATACAACTTATTTTTTAGTATCTCTGCGATATTCTTAAACATTGCATTTTAGATTTGCGTTGGGGCTAACTTTTGACAAAACCTGCGTTCTTCTCACATTTTAGATCAATTATGATGAAACTCTTTAAACGCTTTGAAGGAAAATGTCGAAAATCAAAGAAGAAGCGAAATAAAATAATCAAAAATTTGCCCACACGCAAAGAAAAATCCTCGTCTAAAATGCAATGTTTACAAATCGGGCAAAAATGCTAAGAAAATTATTTTATCAACGCCGTCAATGAAGTTGTCTCCAATGTGAGTTTGAATTTGAAATAAGCGCGAAACCGTCTAGACGTTGAATTATTTTCGAAACGTAACGTGAAATCATTGTAATTTATTATGTGAGTAAATATAGACGCCTTTTTTGTTCCAAATATAGGCAACGGATTGTTGGCCGTGCGCGCTGAAGAAAATTTGTGTTAATTGCATCGTATTACGTTCGCAATCTTAACTCTAACGCAATAATGGCGAGATAAGAAAATTAGGTTACAAACCTGCACCTTTCCGCATTTTTATATGCTCGCGACAATAATCTGTGCATATAGCAGCAGCACAATGAATCGATGGCTGTTTATGGTAACTTCTCATTTCATTTGATTATATAGGCGTATAATTTCACACAATTAACATTTTTATCGTTTAGTCATTTCTTTTGTTAGCAATTATTACATCATAAATTGGTTTTTCGTTGAAAATATGCAACAAATTACATTTACTAGAAAAAATTCTATATATTTTTTATATTAACTTTTATTCGGTTATAAGTAATCAAATTCAAAAATGTGTTTTAAATTTGTCTATTTAATTATAGATTTTCTACAATTACAATAAGATATTGTCACATTTATGTAATTTGTATTTTTGTAATTCT
Organism: Adinopsis sp. GC000173; assembly: GCA_030264715.1. Classification (NCBI taxonomy): domain Eukaryota; kingdom Metazoa; phylum Arthropoda; class Insecta; order Coleoptera; family Staphylinidae; genus Adinopsis; species Adinopsis sp. GC000173. The sequence goes on from JARJDW010002016.1 coordinate 8,734, forward strand.
TAAAATGTTCACACTTATTTGGGCAACAAATTTCGTTGTTTCTACTAATTACGACATAGTTTGTTCCATTTTATTGGTTGGTTGGCTGGCAACCAACTACACACATTTAAATGTGTTTATTGTTTTCTAGTTAATTTGTATGGCTTAATTACGAAATAACAAATTTGTTTTTTTGATAAACTCCGCTAGATAACGTATTAAAGTTAATAGACAAATAATAATTATAATTTAATTTATGCAGATATATGCAACCCGCTCATATATTCACCCACTGGGTAAAAATTTTCGCCAGTGCCGCTCATTAACATAGTGACGGTTCATAGACTTCAAACATAACTAATGTATGCAACACATTTTACATTTCTTCAACGACATATTATAATAATTCATTAATTATATGTTTAATAAATGGTCGTCTTGGAGATTAATGGCACGCTCGTGCAGGCGTATATGTGCCTTATTTACATTCAGGATCATTTTTAAATAACATTTAACATAGTTTTTTTTTCTAATTCGCATTAATAATTCGGGGATGATAAATGACAGTATTGCATAATTCAATAAAAATTCACCATTTACGTAACCCACTTAGGCCACCATCCAACTTATATACGCCGATAAATTATTAATATGCAAATGTGCATGTCGCATATGCAACCTGAAGTGCGTCGTGTATGTACAGCGCCATCTAAACGCAATTATTTACGATGTAGAGAAATGCACTTTTTTCTTGTTTTCATACATTTTCCATTTTCCGAGCGCTGTGTAAAGTAAAAGTGGTACAAAGCAATGCAACAATAAATTCCCTTTCATATCTCCATCATTGAGGTTATGTATAACGTGCATATGATAACATCGAGTGCTTACATATTTTAACGAAAAAAAAATCGTTTGCGTGACCATACACGTACACACACACACACTCGCATTTCATATATAAAATATATAATTTTATTATTTTATACATTCGATTGATGGATAAAAACGCAGCCCTTGCGTACCTTTTTCAAACGAAAATCCAGTCGAATAATTTTCCAATTTTTCGCTTCTTGACTGCGCTTTATTCCATTGTTGGCAAACTACGTCTGTATTATTTAGCTTTATTGCAAAAAAAATTATAAAAATAACTTATGTCGCATACTGTATAGTAAAGTGTGATGTAATTTTAACCAACATACATCTTTTTCAATGAAAAGCGGAATTATTTATTATATATGCAACACATATATCACATTTCATATGATAATATCGCATAAAATAAGTGAAAATTCAATAAAGCGAGGTTTTTAGTGGAAATTTTATTAAATTAATGTAGTTTTTTGCCGATTCTATTGTAGCCTTTTTTTATTACAAAATGCTCGTAAATGAAATAAAATTCAATTGTATTATGTATTTAGATTTTTAGATTATGTGTGTTGTTGTTTTTTTTTTCGCTGTATTGTTAGGCGCATTGTTTGAACGTTATTACATAATTTTTATGTTGTTACGCTACACGACGTATTTTCGGCTAATAAAATGTAAAGTTTGGCGCTATTATTGATGTTGATTGCAGTATATAGACGGATAATATAAGTATAAACCTATATTACACTCGACATAATATTATGACAATTTATGGTAATGGTTTAGTAAAAAATTCATAATAAGCTACTAATAAGTACGATGATGTTAAAAACAAAATTAAAAACAAAAGCATCACATCTTTTGTTTTGTTTATAATCCCCCGAGATGAGCGGACATTTCAGATCTTTTATAAAACATATTATGAGCATATTTTTTTGCTTCATAAGAGAGTGAACATACGAAGGTTACACAACAAAACCTACTCTTTGTACTTTTTAAGAAGCTTCCATAAATTTTAATGCGTTTTGGATGTTTTTATATTAAATACTTATGGGCCTAGATACTGAATTAATAGTTGATCAGCCACCACTAATATAACCATCAAATATTGTAAATACTCAGAGGTATAAGTATAACTGTAATCTCAAAAGTTAACAATTATTATACCAACGTAAACAAGCAAGTTAAATAGTTGAAATATATTCGTTGGTAATTTGTGAAATTCACTAATATTTTTAATTTATTTTTACATCAAAAAGTGGTACATAATATAAATTTATGTTTACTATTTGAAATCAGTTACTAATTAATATGTTATAATTTTTAATAATATTAAAAGCATCTTAAATTACAAAAGTATCACATCTTTTGTTTTCTACATAATCTCCATGTTCCAAAGAATGAGCAGACATTTGAATTTTTTACTAAAACGCATTACGGGTATGGTTTTTTTCCTTCATAAGAAAGTGGAGACATGAAGGTTACAAAACAAAAGCTCAAATTTCCTTTCCTTGAGCAACTTTAGTCAATTTAAATCACTTTTAGTTACTACACTATATGTATAAGTTTATTTCTTTTCACCCAAATTATGTTCCAAGTTTAGACTGAAAATGTGCCATTCAGTTGGATATATGTGTACAAATCCAAAAATTGCTTTATAAGCAAAACAATGATACGTAATATTCCTTTTTAAAATTTTCTCTTTTAATCAAATCTTTGTAGAAATAAGTCTGAGCAAAGATCGAAAAGTCAATACATGCTGGAACACCCCCTAGATAATATTTGTCAAAAAGTCATTATCGATTCATGATTGACAAAGGCCTGTAGTGTTGCGCTTCCCGACCCCCCGACCAGCCCGTTGACAGATCCTAAACGCTATCGCCTAGACATGAAAACATTTGAATAAACATTGGCATAGAATTCGCCATTATTTATCGTATTTGTAAACAGCTTTAACCTTTCGGCCTTATCCGATAAGTTGACATTCAGCTGTTTTCTGTTGATTCACACACACGCCGCACACAAAGACGTAAATTTATTAACACGAAACGTCAACACATCCATGGAATACAAGAAGCAGTACAAACGACGACGATGACGATGACGACGACATCGTTGCTTGTTTTCTCTCGCTTTCGCATTACGTCCGATGCCACACTTCCTTTGTTTCATATTTCAGTCGAACGACGATAAAAAATGTATGGCGAGAGAGAGGATGGTCGTATAGAAATGAAATTCTCACCAAATTACAGCCGGTGGATGGTGTTGAACAATTTAATATAATCATACGGTCGTTTTTCTCTGCTATTATGTGATTATTTCAAGCGCCATTCGATAAGTGCACGCCGGCGGATTGATTTCAAACAGGAGACGACGACGTGTGATGATTAAAATTATGGTTGTGTTACTCTATCTTTTTGATTACACTTGTATAGATTTTTTATTTGCTATTAATACTCCTAGTAATGAAAAATAGTTTTGTTTTGCAGCAACAAAATGGCTTTTATGCGCTGCCATCTATTGTCTCAATTTTATAGTCAATTCAATTTAAACAATTGAAATCTTGACTAAGCTTTTTTAATCATCATTATCTGCACAAAATGAAAAACTCATGTTTTTGTTCCCAACCAACATTGTTACAGCAGTTCGCTTGCTAACGCTAACTTTTTTCTGATTTTCCAATTTAACTCAACGAAATTAACTGCTAATTAAAATGGTTTTGCAAATAAAAAATGAAATGCAAACATCTTTTTTCAAATATTATGATACAGTGTGAGCTATGTGTTGTTTGTAATAACATGTTGAAAGTTCATTTATGTGCATACACTAAAGTCTAACCTAAATAATGACAGATGTTTTAAGAATTATGCTCTTTCATAAACTGTTAACTCAATAATGCATAGAAGTCACATTTTAACAATATAGAAAATTTATTACGTAGATTTATTAGTTACAGATTTTTTTTTAGTTTATTGCATAAAATATAAAATAGCTAATAATGATTTATTACAGTAATATTTCCAAAATAGCTAAATAATATAAAAAAAACTTACTAAAACTGATATCTACACAGATAATTTTATAAATTGGTCAAAAATAACCTTTAAGTATACGGAACTTGCAGTATTTGAAACACCCTGCAACTACATTATCTCAACTTAAAGTAAAAAAATATTTTATCAATTTTGCAAGAACTTAATGCTTTAAAAAGTCTTTAATAATTTATATAAAATAAAAAATGCGAATGGAAAAAGAAGGATGGCTATTAAAAACTACCGTCATTTAGTTGTATACATTTGTGCAAATTAATAAATGATATTGATTAAACGCTTGCTTTATAATCTACGCTGCATTTATAATTCACATATATTAGAAAAAAAAGTATGCACGACAAAATGGAACGAGCATTTAAAATTCTATTTTATTAGTAAATGAATGCGAATTATTAAATGAAATTGATTAAAGTATTTCCTTCACAATTTGTGTGATTTAAAAAATCTTATGCGGCAAAAAGAACGCTTCATAATAAATGCTTATTAATAGTTTACAACTAATATATTGCTCTCAAATTAAGCTATTTTTTAACTCGATACATTAATAAAAAAATTAACAAAATTGATCAGGATATAGGTAGTATATTAAAATTTCTTCAAATATTAACTATTAATTAATATATGATATTTTATTACATCATTATTTTTAATAAAAATTGTATAATAACTTAATTTATTAAGTATAGCAACATTAATTTTTTTTTTGCTAAAAACTAAGAAAAACTCATCACAATTGTTGCAAGAAATGAAAAGCATCATTCATAGCCGCAACATTATTAAACATCATCGTTTTTATGTTAATTGAAAATTATTCAAATTTTCGGGCGCATAAATAACGAAAACGCGCGCACTTAATAATTTTTTTTCCTTGCTCTTGTTTTGGCGGCGGCGAATGCGCTGCGCTGTCGCTCCACGTTCGCCTTTACCCATTTTCTTCTCATATACTTGTTGGATTTTTTCCCTGCTTTCTACCACCTCCTGTTTGCGCCGCGCCGCGTATACCTACCTCTACCTCTACTACACAACATTCGAAAAGCATCGCGCAATATTTATTACGAAAATATGTAAACATGGTCGTTATTGCACTTTATTCAAAATTTATTTTCATTCGCATACACTTATACGTGATGGTGATGCGCGCACGCTCATTTTTATTATACATAATTTGCGTTCGTGCTCTTTTTTTGGTTTACTGCTTGCTGCTGGCCCGTCTACAGTAGTAACAGATTTTTCGCAAAGCAATCTATGAAATGTGCGCTTAATCGAGCGCACTCTTTCGGTATTAAATTGAAATTTGCCTCTTATTTGACATGGCTGGAATTGGGCGAATTTTACTCGGGCACAAACATGTACATATCTTTCTATTTGCCTCAAATAATGATGATTAAAAATTCGTCTTGTTTACAAACTTTGCACTTTACTATTAAATTATTACATTTTTGTTTACTTCACATTACTCTAATACATTACATTCGCTGGATTAAAATCATAACATATTTTTTTGAAATTTTAATTTCATAATTGACTTTTATACTTTGCCCCCTTTTGCTATAAATAATTTATGTAGGATGTAAATCATAAAAAGATTATTGATTTCAAAATTATTATTATTTTTAATATTTTAACTAATTTTACGTTCGTCCCTTTATAACATTTAAAAAAATTTTTTTTACTTCTTATTATCTGGTTTTAAAATATTTTTATATAAATATTTCTTACATTAATTAGGTAACATTTTTTAATTAAAACTAGTCTTGTTAAGAAAGTTTATCCAAACAATAAATTAACTTTTAATTACAATTTAATTTGCAGCCAAACTAATACAAATTTTATTTCAAAAATAAAATTACTCATAGTGAGCAATTAGTTACGTTTAAAGTAAATTTTAATAAAGTTCGCTTTATATTCTTGACAGATTCTAATTTACATTTTTACATACGCCTTTGAGGTAATTCTTTACATTCTGTTAGATTCTTGATAGTTTAAAAAGTAATCGCATCGAAAATTCTATAAAAATAAAATACTCTTTCATTAACAAAAAAAGTATTTTGATTTTTAGATAAATAATAGTTATAAAATACGGTAGTAGTTTAGCAAATAAAGATTTAATGTAACATTTTCTACGAATTACAATTTAAATGCAAAAAGAGCAGATTTCTGATTAACAAAACATTTTTAATAAGAATTCTTAAAAGGATATAAAATTTTCAATTAATTTTCCAGACTAATATTACTAACGATCATATAAACTAGTAGTTTAAGCAACAAACGTTTAGTGTAATATTTTAGTTAATTTTCAGCGAATTTACAAATTAAAAATTAAAAATTGGAAATGGAATTAATTACCGCATTAACACAGTCACCAAATTACGTATACTCTAATGTGGGCAAATAAATTTAAAATTTAATCAGCGCGAAAAGTTGAATTATTTAATGCTCGAGTAGGTATTTATTAATCGCCATGCAACATTCATCGCAAAACGGAATATTTTAATCTATCGTCGTTTTTGTTGGCAGACAAAACGATTCCGAAACTTTATCGCGACCGCTTGATTTACAACCATTATCGCATTCATCGTCTTATCAACAAAACGCACAACGTTTCGACTAGTTAAAAACTGACAACACCAACAACAACAACATCCAACAAGGACAATGTGGATGTTTTCGAATGAATGTTTAAGCAGCGAAACAAGCCATCGACATGCATTTCGGAGCGCTTAATTTACATTAAGGCACGTCATTGTTGCGCCGCCAACATGTGACACACAATCAACATCGAAAGACATTAATTAGCATGCTTGATTTCGTGTACGCGTTTCGGCCCGAGCATGTGTAATTGGCTGCCTATGCATTGCGCTGACGAAGATCTAATTAGAATTATGGTACGGATGGATAAGATGGCAAACGTTTACATGCATATTTTATCGAAATTGTGCGAGGCGTGTTCGGATTATTCGTGCTAACAAACATGAATGGTGACAAAAACAATAACACTCGAAGTGAAAAATAAATCATTTGACATAATTCTTATCATTTTTTAACATTTTAATTATAAAAGTTTAAACTATGCTGTTTCACAACCCAAAGTAAACCATAAATTCATTCAAATTTATATGATTTTTGATTTTTTTTCAACTTTCACTAAAGTTTGTACAGTTTTCAATGATTACTTTCAAATCACACTGTATAATATCAACTACATAGTAAAATAGGTTGCTTATAAATCATATTAATAATATTGCATCATACAGTAAATATAAATGTAATTAAAATTACGACTGTATAAATTTTCACCTTCGAGATAAGATTAAAATAGAGAATATCTACGTATGTATATTTAGTTACATATAATACAAACATTATCATTATATTATTCCAACTTTATTAGTGCCATTGTGCATCATTTAGTTTGTTAGACAAAAGCGGAATTAATTAAATTTATTAATTATTAAAGCTGGCAGCTAATGTACAAGTATTTGCAAGGGCGCCGAATGAAAAATTCACATGTTGTCCTTTGGAGATGGTGTGTGTGTGAGTGTGTGTGGTTTTGGGCGACGCCATCATAAAATGCATTAAATTTTTAATAAAATTTTTCGAATTAACCGCCAAACTTCAGCAATTTGGTAATTAAAACGTGGTGAATGTTTTACAACGCTAAAATATAATATGTGGTGTACGTGTAATTATTTTTCGGAACGGCAATTCATCAACTTGTTGTAATTATCTAATTTTCGTTGTAATCAAGCAAAAAAATTCAAATGTTTTATGTGCGTTTAGTGTAGATTGTAAAATCAATCATGTAGTTTCTCTCGGACGCATTTATGCCAAACAACAAGAACACTGTTTTTTCTCAGTTCGTCCTCGTCCCGACCGTTTTTTGCCACCTCTTGCAGCGTACGTAATACGAACGAACATTTTTTCTGCGTTAATAATTTCCAGTTAGCACGCGAACTGCTAAAACACATCGTACGTAGGAAAGAAAATAGGAAAAAAAAAACGACGACGACGTCGACAAGAAAAGTTTTTTTTATCGATTGCGAGCATTAATTTTATGGCTACAAGTATAATTGGCTGCCTAACTTTGGCGCATTATTAATTCAACATTAAACGCGCCGAATTATTTGCATAATAAAATCGTTAATTAAAATTTTGGATTGGAAAAATCGCATACTATTCGCATACCGATCAAATAATAAATAGTTGATGTACAATTTGTTAAAGTTTGCATGTTTGGCGCGCTCCATTGTCCACATTTCGCGCGTATCTTTGGTTGCATATTGCACAAGTATATTACAGGACCGTTTTAATTTGCATATTAAAAAAATAATAATAAATGTTCAATAAAAATACAATATAGCGTCGCTTTATAATTTATTCCAACGACTAAATAATAATTTTATTATTCATAAAACTGAAAGACATTTTTTTTATTATGTGAACTATTTATTGTTATTATTAAATTTCTCACCGCAAAAACCTCATTTTAACTTAATTTATTTGTTAAACGCTATAAAATCTTATTATTTACTAAGCGTTTGGATTTAGTAACAAATTTTCTTAAACAAAAAACTTATTTTTCACTAAAAAGACAGCTCTGTGTTAAAACTGTAATGCATATTATTATTCTAAATTGATCATTATCATAATTATCACGAAATAACAATGCGTGATTATTTGGTTGCATAACTACGATCATAACTTATTTATTTTATCTAAATTTATTCACTAAAAACTAATAAATCCTATTAATTACTAACATAAAGGCAGCTTTTACACAAAAAATGTATTTTCACTAAACTAATTAAAATTTATAGTAAATATAAATCAGATTGTGTATTAAAATGCTTGCTTGCCTGCCTTTAATACAAATTTTGTTTTTTATTTATGTCATTGGAGCAAATTTTAAATGGTAAACATAGGAAATAGTAAAAAAATTAGGGGCGCTGTAAAAATTTAAAAGGGAAAATGAATGTTTCTATTGTTATTTAGATTTACGCCTATATTAAAATGTATCTTGAATAAATTTAAATTAAATCAAATATTATTGATATAAAATTATATATTCCTAATCCATAATTAGCATACAATTTTATTATATTAGATTTTTAGTGGTTATTATGAAAACCTTAAATTTACTGCTTTCAGTTTCCGAAAACATTCAATTTTTGGCAAACAGGTAAATGATTTGATAGAAATTAAATTTTTTTAATTCATGAAAACTTTAATATTAGACATATACAATATTAATATAATAATTTAAATTATATTTATTATTCATTGCAATAAAATAGCAATCTAAAATAAACACGGTATGGTTTCAAACATTCGATGTCAAACAATTAATATTAAATATAAATTTATTTGCTCACCTTAATAGCCCTTCAATAAATTTAATTCATTGTCGAAATCGCAATCACGTACAAACAACAACAACAAAAAAGCGCAGATAATTTATTGCAAACGAGTACATTTGGTTGCATATACCTTTTATCACAACACTTTTGATTGTCCATTGAAAATTAATGGCAACGACAAAGAAGCCCCACAAAAACCAGTAAATAAAAATTAAAGACCTATTATTATTTGAATTATTACGCATATGTGGTTGCATATGTTATTCATAGCGCACTTGATATAAATATATGATAAGCGTAACAGATGTGCGTTTTATAAGCCATGGCCATGCTCCCTTGCCTGCTTTTTTCACCGCACATACATACATCTAATTGTAATTGTAGCGATTCATCCCTCAATTATTTAGCGCGGGGAGCATTGTGACACTTGCTCATGTGTGCGAGGGTTGTCGGCAGGAGTTGAGGTTCGCCGGATTGCACCGGATGTATCTACTCCACATGAATAATAAATGATGTTTTTTTTTTCTATCTGCAAAGACCATACTGATGCACCCTCGTCGAGCAGTACGCTGGAGTAAATCAGAATGTGGATGATCGTCGATTGATTGCCAGCGAGCTCGAATCAACGATTTTGAAGTGGATTTGTTGTTTTTGTTGTTGTGCTTGCGGCTCAAGGGCTTTCACTTAACGCAACGTGGCTAATAAGATGGTAGAGTTTTACATCCAGACCTGCTTAAAGCATTTTTTTTTTGTTTGAGTCTTGAATTGTACGCAATTTTCCTGTGCAAACAATGTATTTACATGTGCGATTTGTGATTATTTTCGCATCGCTTTCAGCAAATTTTTAATATTTTTAGTAATTTTTAAGACTTCTGGTCGAGAAAGTTAATTATTCTGGCTGAGAAACATTTTCTTCTAATGTTTTAATCATTTTAATTGTTATTATATTTAATTTACCTTTTATAAAAATGCAACAGATTTTTAAATTATCTTTCAAGACAAAAATTCGAGTTAAATTGTGTAAATTCAATAGCAATTTATGGTATCTTTATTCTTATAATTCTATTAATATTAAAAAAGCAATAAAAACACAAAATCCGTTTTATATTTTTCCTAAAAATGAAATTTCTCCAATAAAGCTTTTATATTTTTATAGGCTTCAAGAATTTTGATCTGTTTTTTTATTAACCATATTTAATTCATTCTTTTTTAGTTTCATTACTTAAAGCAACTTTATAATTCATCTAGAAATGCACTATGTAAAAATATATATATAAAAAAAATCAAATTTACATTATTTCATGAATTTTTGAAAGATTATTGATTTATTTTGAGAAATTGTAAATCTCAATTACGATTAGAAGAAACTTTATATATGTCTTAATAAATGCTGAAACTAATAAAAAAATTATATTTATATATGTATCAAAAATAGTAAAGTTCAGATAATTTCTAAAACAACTATCTTCACACCCTGTACAGTATAAACAATCACTTGTTAACAACTGAACAGTGCCATCTAAGCAACTGTCATTACAACGCTAATAATAGTAATAACAATAACAATAACAATAAAGAAAATCAATCGTAAAAACGTAAAAATTACATCCATGAAACATAATCTAACCTTAAAATCACAATACGAAAACAATTATGGGAAAAGAAGTTGCCGTAATATAAAAATAACAATGGAACACATCCGCTCGTCGCTTCGAATACCAACACAACCAGCCAACAACTCGATTTAATAAATTCACACAACATCGTCGCATCAACAACAGCAACGTCACCCTACCTATAACGTCATAAAATATTTAATAAACACACTGTATAAATTTAAATTTGTTCGCACATCCTGTATTCTTCGTTTAATGTTACGCAATGAAATCGCAACGGCAATATATTATCGGAATACAGATGTTTTGATTGACTGCGCTATGTTTACACGACGATGAAGCTTTAATGAACACACCGTATAAATATACAAATCCGAAGTTTACTGCTCGTTTGAGATGCGAGTGTTGTGCTTTTTTCGAAACCAACTTGCCATGCAGCGCAACACATGGCCGATGCGTGTTTACAACAATATAGTTGTATATGTGTGTTTGTGTGTTTGTGTGTGTACGACACACGTTTTATTCAAGCGCTGTCGAATAATTGTTACACTTGTATCGAATTCAGAAATTAATCGCACGTAGACGAACGTCGAAGTTTGGGGAAAATGCGCTCGACATGCAACAGTTCTAATCGTTTTAATTATTGAACACATTTGATTGTAAATCGTTCGGAATTGGAATGAATAATGTTGATTACATGTGAATTTTGTGACAATATCTTATGTTTACCTTGCATAATAAATAGATACATATTAAATAATTGTCTGAAATTCTGCTTTATTTAAAATATTATAAATTAAAAAGGTTTTGTGCTCTTTCAAATTTTTTGGGAAAAAATATCTAAAAACGAGAACAGTTTCTCAAATATTAGCAAAATTAATACTTTGCATGTAAAAAAGTAAATCTATATTGAAAAAAAAAGGTTAATATTTCCAAAAGTTTTTATAAAAATAAAAAAAGTATAAATTTCGGTCAAAAAAATTATTTCAAATATGTTCAATCTTTTTAAAACTTCAGCCACTTTTTATTTTCCAATTATTATAATGTTAATTTATAAATTCTTGAAAATTTATTTAATTTAAATTTTTAGGTCTTTAATTTCCACAAACTATGGGTTTAAGATTTTTTTCAAATTACAAATATTTGTTTAGGTTTTTTTTTCACTATAAAAATGCAATTTTATATTTTGCTGCCGGTCGTATATAAAAACGTAATCGAATGACAAAAAATGATGTATCGCCCTAGTTGGGATTTGAGCTATAGCACTTTGATCGCGCGGCGAGCGCAAAGAGTGCGCGCTAAGTGCAAGGTCATGCGATTTAATGGCGAAACAATGGACGTTGTTTGGTAAATGCAATGGTGGTGCAATGTAAAATTCCAAACTCGCAAATCCCTACTTAACCCACACACACACACACACACACACACACACACAAGAACACATCTTTTGTCCCCGGGGATAAGAAAGAAAAGCGCAACAACGTTCGACGACGACGACGACGCTCGCGTGTACGACAAAGTACCATTCAAATTCGAATCAATTGTCAAGAGCTCAATTTAGCACGTTACTGTCCAAGATTGTTTGCTTAGATAATATTTGTTTGATTTATGGTTTTTCGCAAAATGTTCAATATTATCAGAGCGTTAAATATATACCTACATACATAAATAAGTAATGTTTAATTAATTTAACATTTTTTTAAATATTTTTTGCAACCTCTCCATATTAAGAATTAATATAGTTTAAATCTTTTCATTTTCAGCAAATTTGCAACCGTTGTTTCATTTAAAATATATAGAAATGTTTGCTTTAAGCTAGAATTTAATTGAATTATGTTTGATTTGTGTATAACTTTAACATTTTGCATAAAGCTTTCAATTTTGATTAGGGTTGTAAATTTATATTTCCGAGTGATTTTTTATTTAAATCATCGCATATATACTTTTGCTAGCGGCGAGTTTGTGTATAAAAGCTGGAATTAGTTGCGGTTTCTATTACAAATTCATTCTTTTTATTGTTTTTAATGGATTGTTTAATATAAACCGCAGCTGTAGTTTTTAAAGTTGTGCGTTCAAGGTAAATATTTTGGCAAACTAATTTATGTCAGGCACGTTTTTAATTTATAGAATTTGTTGATATGAGATTTAATAAAAGTGATTATACTTGCTGCATTTATATGGTGAACCACTTCAATTAAATAAATAAATTATGAGATATGAGATTTGTTAATTCTAAAATAATATTTAATTTAATATTTTAATATTTGAGATGTTAAGACTAACAACAATGAAAAAAGTTTTAAACTACCACAGAGTATAGACATATTATTCAGAATTTTTTATAGTAATTCGACAGACGACATGATTTATTAGGTTTGTTTTTTATTCCACTGAACATGAACATATGTGCATGCACATGTTTCCTCTATGTGCCGTTGGTGCAGTGTGGCGCTGTGATAGTTCACAGATTATATAAATGATATAGAACAGCAATGCATAGACAATCTTAAATTTAGTAACCATTCAAATGACAGATACTGCACATGTGTGAAAAGCTGCACCTATTCTCGAATGTGTGCACAATGTTCATGAANAACACGGTGCAAACTGTCAAAGCTGTCAAATTTGTGTGCATGGGGAATAAAGAACAGAAAAACTGCACAAATTGTGCATGTTCATGAACATTTTGGAATAAAAAACAAACCTAATGTCATTTTCCCTTTCGCACACGCATACGATGAAAGTCTAATTTTTCTATATGAAAATATTTACCGGTCAGTGAATGAAATCAAAAATCGATTTGTTGTTTCATATAAATTTGAATTGAAGCGTTGTCTGGCTTTACTATAGAAGGGCGAGCTCAATAACCGACCAACGTATACGAAAAAATATAAATTAAGAAGATTAATCCAAGAATTAATTTGCATCACTTTCCTTTAAAACAATAACTTGACATTGAATTTTTGATTTATAGATGAATCATTCAATTCCTCTTTGGTTTCATATGTTTCATTTGCCTTTTTATCAACGCTCGGTTGTGGTGAACTCGTCTTTTTCAATGCTTCAATTCTTTGCCTTTCAACTCATTTTAATTTGAAGGTATATTTAAATTTATTACAATAAAAATGTGAACAATTCAAAGGTTCGCCGCAAAATGCTTCAATGTCTCAAGGCTTTGAAAACCACAACAACTTTTTTAAATTCCAAATTTTGTGTGAAAGTATATTGTTGTTCTTAATTTCGCTTGAATGTTAGGTTAGAATTTGTACTAAAAATATATAATATTTGCGATATGTATGTGGGATTACAAAGCAGTGTAATTCTTGTTGAGCTGCTTCTTTCTTGTCACAAAATATATGTTGTTGCATCTACTTTAAAAAGAGATCAAAGTTCAATGTACACATATATTTTGTCATAATATTAAACTGTTTAATATACAAAATACCGTCGTCTAACGATGGTTAGTTTTTAATATACATAAAAAGCATTCCAGATTGAAATGACAAACTCCACAAACCACAAAAAATTTAACCAGCGATGAATTAAATTAAAATAATAATAATGATAAAATACTATGTTACTACTAGTTGTAAAACCACAAATACATATTGTTATCCAGCAATTATTTAGAATTTTTTAATCTGACAAGGCAAGTAAGCAGCAAGTATAATTTTTTGCAACAAAGCTTTATTACTCTTCTTCAATTCTTTGATTAATTCGTTTCCATCTATTCCATTGTATTATAGATATTTCACACTTAGAATATGATGTTTAAGAGGAAAAATGCAGCGTGTAATGTTCCACGAAGCATTAATTATCTAGATACAAAATATAATAATATACAAAATACCGTGGTCTAACGATGGTTAGTAATTTTTAATACACATAAAAAGCATTCCTGATTGAACTGACGTACTCGATAAACCACAGTTGATAAAAATTTAAACCACCGATGAATTAAATCAAAATAATAATAATGATAAAATACTACTAGTAGTAAAACCACAAATACATATTGTTATCCAGCAATTATTTGAATTTTTTTAATCTGACAAGACAAGTAAAAGATGATTGCAAGTATATTTTTTTGCAACAAAGCTTTATTACTCTTCTTCAATTCTTTGATTAGATGAGTGCAATATTTTATTATTTTGTTATCGTTTATAACCAGCTAATTCGATTACATCTATTCCATTGTATTATAGACGTATTATGTAGGCGCATTTCACACTTAGAAAATGATGTTTAAGTCGAAAAATGCGGCGTGTAATGTTCCACGAAGCATTAATTAACTAGATACAAGTAATGTTTTGTTAGCATCGAATTGAATTATTGATTTTGATTGATGGTGGAAGCTTTTGTCAACAAGATGCATCTAAAACGTGCAGATAACACAACGTATAATATTCAACTATTATTAATAATATTATAAAAGCTGTGGTCGAAGCTATAAACGCTAATATCCCAAACTAACCCTATCGTGGGGGTAAACAACACACACTTCATTAGGACAGTGATGATCCCCAGGTTATAGTGTTTATGAACAAACACGACCCGACGCTGTCACGTCCGTTTGCACTGATTGCTCTTGGCACCGGAACGCACACTCGACACATAAAGATTTTCCAAAGTGGTTCATATATAAACAAACACGAGAAAATAAAATATAAAAAAAAGTTTCATGTAAAATTATTAATTAGATTCTAGTTGAAATAACCTTTAGATAGATCAAACGCAAAATTTCCGGCAATGTATAATTAGAACAAAAACTGATCAAAATCCCATTAAAAGTTCTTCTATTGGATGGTTGCAAGCTGTATCTGATTAATGCAAACAAAAACGCTACTCTATAAGTGTTTTATTTCACACATTTTCCTATTTAATGCATGTTTTAATTATATATTCTTGTTTTTCTGAATATAGCTAACCTTACTTTAATTACTTTTCTATATAATAACGTAAACTTATATATGATATGTAAGTAGATGATGATATTACGAATGATTAAGTATTATATTTAGCTCTCTTCCTGTTGAATTGGCTGGCGTGTGCTAGCACAACATATATGTTTGATAATTTATGGTAGCTATTCAAATTTTGAATTATTTACTCTTTGAAGGTTAAACATTATTAATCTAATAAAACCAAGAACAACATTTAATATTTACAATTTTCATGAAATTTAATTTCAAATATGTTTGGCATTTTAATAGTACAACATTTAAATACAGTAATATAATACAATAAATAATTTGCTTAATTATTTATTCGTATAGCCTCAACAAGAGTTAAATAAATAATCTAGTTAAGCATATTCAATTACATATCAAATTATTTTAACTGTAACATTTTTTATTCTTATTGCTTTTTTATGTGACTGTAAAGATATGCAAAAAATCTTTAATTATGTGGTGGAGGAATTTTTATAGGGTGACGAATTTGATCTAATGCTAGAATGACGGAAAGTATTTTAAATATGATTATTATATAATATATTTGTAATATTATTTGCATAGAAATTATAGAGAGGAGAAATGCAAAATATATAACAGAGTAAAAAATATTTAATATACAAGGAATTTAGTTATAATATAGTTCCTATGTCATGTCGCGAGCTGTTAATTCTAAAAGCAATGAAGAAGGGTAGCAGCTTTTATTAATCCACGTCCGTCTCGACAATCATGCAAATGCGCCGTTGCTCGGGCCATTAGTTGCCCGACAATCACTTGACCACCCTCTTAACCGTCACCCATTTTACATTCCAACATAAGGATTCGATTACATGAACATTATCACTTATATAGCGTGGCATTAATCTGGTGACCACAAACTAAATATACTTCCAAATAGATTCAGCAATCTATACGATCATCCTTTTAATTGTCTTTCCATATTGTTTAATTAAATCGCATATAAACAAAATTTTTACGAGTTTAATCGCTTAATTAAACCAAATATTACAAAATCGAAGTAAATTATAATAACCACCTCGAGAGGCAAACAATGTTTAATGGAAAATTAGAGTCCATTGAGTCCTCATTAGTTGATGATAGATGTTCATAAATTACCACAATCAAGAGTCAAGGGTGTGATGGCGGCAACTGGCGCCAGATTGCCCTTCAATCATCTTTGATAATATATCATTACAATCATTCAACAAACAAAAACTTTATTTTGCTGCTGCTGTTGCCGTTGCCATTGCCATTGCCGTTGCCGTTGCCGTTGTTGCTGCTGCTGCTGCTGCTGCTGCTGCTGCTGCTTTGCTCTCCTAACAAGCGGACAAAGTTGCAAAACGTGTAGCAAAACAACATTGTTTGTGTTGTTTGCAACTTTTTTTTTCATTTTATTTTTTATTTTTTCCAACCCCGTATGCTATTTAAAGCTGGAATTATTAATTAAAAGCCAGTTACAGTTTGCGCGATAATTATCGCACTTCAATTGTAATGAAAAAAATTGTTATCCGGTGACAATTCCAATTAAATAAAAATTATTATATAGCAGGCGGCGGGGAAAAAGCGTCGCATTCGCTCCAAACACACCACTGAAATAGAGTTGCAAAAATTAGAGAATAACAAGCTGGTAAATTTTGTAAAGCAAAACTATATGAATAATAATAGCCAGCCATGTGCGATGCATTATTCATGACAATAATATCATCTGTTCTATATATGCTACATCATCATTAAATGCACATAGGTAGTTTTACAAACTTTACTCTATATCCGTGTATGCTACTTTAATACCTTTATTATATCAAAATTATACACTAGATTAAGCTGTTTTAATTATTATCTGTTATGTTGCGATTAGATCAATATTCAGTTACATTTAAAAAAAGTTAATTAAATTTAAATCACATTCCATTTTTATGTGGAAACAATCACTTTTAATTAAATTTGTTTTATGTTAAATTTTTATTTTTTTATCGTCTATTTATGAATGTTTTTTTGCGTAGGTAGTGGGTATCAAAAATTATAATGTCCTGCCTGTTTATGATGTGCATATTCTTTTTTTCCCTAAATAAATACTTTTTTCGGTGCAGGCTATTTTTCAGTCGTCGCATATTTGCAAAATATGCAATATAATTTCTAATTAACAACAAGTTAATAAAGGCTATTGAAGTACACAGTATAGTGGATTAAAGTAAAATATTCCGCTTTTAATTGCATTTATAGTTTTATGTTACTAAAAGTTTACAATTTAATTTTGAAACTACCTTTGGCTTTGTATTAATAAAAAAGATTATTAACTTTTTAATTTTTGCTATTATTTTACGATTTAAAAATAGCATCGCATCATATTTATATATTAATATAAGAAAGTTTAAGTAGCAGTTAATTAATTATTGATCATTTTCTAAGAGCAATAATAATAAAAGGGAAATAACGCGTGTATTTAAATAAAATATTGTTGGTTAATATTGTTTGTTGTAATAACAAAATTTTAATGATCAGCGATTTGTGTTGTGCTTTGCTAGGTTTGTTGTTATATTTATTTGCGTATTTTGTAAAAGTAATTTACATAATTTGATGGAGCGGCGTATAATACCTGTATTATTATAAAATTTTGTTTGTTGTTAGTCTAGCACGGAGGGGTTAAAGGTGGAAAAGGCTGGTATACGAAATTAGGATTAAATTCAACGTGTACCGTATCTTATATTAATCAAAGTCCGTTGGCTTTCCATATCTTGTTCCTTATGGTTATGCTTTAAATAATTAGTTGAAGCGACATCTTAATTTTCTCTCAAACGGTGCGGAAAAGCGGATTTGTTTCTTCATTCTCTGATGTATTACCAGAGCACAGCAAAAGCAGCAACAGCATCTACCAACTAAATAATTATTTTTATGTCCGCTGGGCTACCAACAGTTTTCTCTTTAATGCTGTTGCCGTTGAGCCCCATTTTAAAAGTAATGAGCATTAAAAACATTTCTTAAAAAGGGTGTTGACGAGGATTTACAAAAATTTTAAATTAAATTAAAACATGCTTACATAAACAATTTTCTTTCCTCATTTTTTACTTGCTAAACCAACTTTTTAACGCGACATGATTGCGTCTTCTTGCTGGATTATTAGACGACGTGGCGACGCATTTATTCTTGGCGTCATATGAGATATGAGTTGTTCGCTAAGCGCGCACATACGCCATATGTGTTAGTATAAGTATGAGAAAGGCATAGCGCCACCCTGGGGCTCAGTAAACTGCACCCCCATTTATCTTTATACTGCATTACATAGCATTTCGATTACCGGCCGCAGAGCTTTGCACTAAACGCAACAATGTTCATAATCGATGTCCGTAACTATTAAAACAATTACAGTAAAAGCCGCCACTAATATCCTTCTATAATAATAACAACAAACAGATAAAACTTGTTATGACGCTGCTAATAATATTCATCGCTAATCGGTGAAAAAATCAACCGCTGCTATTTATTGTTTACTTCAATTAGGGTAACTCATTCATAATTGCTCACTCACCTCATCACTTGATTAACTCGACTTTTAGGATTATTTTTTAAATTTCATATCGAATCGCTTCATTGACTACTACATCTACTTAGAATTAAAATCAATTTTTCTCACGTATTAACTCTAAACATCTGTAAATAATTTTTCAATTAAGCAAAAAAAATATTATAAAAGTAAATCTAATTAACTCTTTTAAAACCTATTATTTGTCGTTAGATAATACGTTTATTTAAAGTTATAATTCAAGAGGAATTAATTTTTGCAATTATTCAATTCATTTTTAATTTAAGATAGCTCAGAATGACCGTGATAATTTCTATGAAGGTAGAAAGTTTTCTTGAATATTATTATAGTACAGAGTTATAGTACGTGATGGATATAGAAATTATATTTATATCAAGTTTAAGTATTTATACATGTATAAGTATAATTTTTTAATTTAGCTAAAAAATATTATAGAAGTAAATCTAATTAACTTCGTTTATCTTTTATTTGTCATTAAATATTGTTTAAGCCCCAAAATTTTATTATATCTACTACGTTTATTTAAGGTTATTATTTAAGAAGAATTAAAAACTTGCAAACTGTTGATTGATTTCCTCTAATATTTTAATTTAAATAACTCAAAATGTCTATGATAATTTCTATGAACGTAAAAAGTTTTCTCGAATATTATAGTACAGTTATAGTATCTATATATACAATAGAAATTATATTTATATCAAGTTTAAGTATTTATACATGTATAAGTATTATTTTCTGTAACCTTCAGTTTATGGCTAAAATTTTATTCTTAATGTGACATTTTACGTACCTTCAGTGTTTGTAATAAAATAATAGGTTAAAGCACGTGGATGTAAAATCCATGCGATATTTTCTTCGCATATAAAGATGTAAAAGATCAAAGTGCAAATAAAAAATATTCATTGTTGAATATTTTTTGTCGTTGTTTTGTTTTCCATTCCGCGCGTATCCATCCTATGGTAAAAATCGTCATTTTCGTGTGCATACACACACGTACATAGACGAAATCCACTTTATAACAAAGCAAGAATGCAAAACTTATACGCGGCATACATTACTTAGATGTTTCTTTGCGTTATACTTTTGATTCTTTAAAGGCGCGCACTCAAAGTAGAAAAATATGTATTCTATTGTCGATGGATTTAAATATGCTTTTGACATCGGACACTGCATTCATTGTCCAAATAAGGGTGAGGTTTCGTTTGAAGAACCTTTGACGAAGACGATGACGACAACAACAACGAGAGAATAAAAATCTACAGTAATCTCCTTCTCTGCCTCCACTGTACATTTCTCATATCATATTAAGGACATCTTAGAATGATATGAAGATCCGATTTCATCATGAAATGTTCAAAACGTAGTGCACCCAACTTGAAGCGCATAGAACTGGAAAAATGATTGTGTACCAGAGTTATTCCAACGTTTTTTCTTATTTTGCCTTGCTTTCCTTTGCCTTGCTCAGAGAAGTAATTTATATACTTTTTCCATTCAATTGTGTAGTATATTAGGATGACGCTCATTGAAAATCGTATGCATCTCATTTCCAATAACATTTTATTAAGAAACGAATTCTCAGTATGAATATTTTTCTCAAAATATGCACGTACTCTCGTATGCTACTGAACATAAAAGATTAGTCTATAAACAGCTTTACAGAAATTTAGGATGTAGGTGTAGTAGTGGATATATTTTTTTATTAGAAAAAAAAAACAGAATATTTTCTAATATCTAAATTATTCAAATTTCTTTCAAATAATGTTAATATTTTAAATGCAACTTAGTCAGTTTTACTCTGATATACGCTGCAGTATTAAATTTAATCAAAACTTTATTTAAAAAGCTATAACAACAACTAAAAATTGATTGGATGGAATTTCAACACATATTCAAACAAACTATAATTGGGTTTGGGATTAAAAACGTAATGCTGCTAGATTTTAATTTTAAAACTACTAAAAACTTAATTTTCCATTTTATTGTTAATATAGTTGAGAAATAAAATCAGTTTTTAGGTAAAGGAGGAGAGTCTTGTTTGTTATTAAACAATATTGACATTTGTAATGGATACCTCATTGATTTGTTATTGAGAAATAATGCTTATGAAGAAATATATTATCTATATTATTAAATTGGTAACTCAATATTCTGAAAAACAAAATAAATAAAGGATGGGAATAGTCCTTTAGGTTATTTTTATACATATATATAGATATATTTGAAGTGATACATTTCTTAATGACAAAGATAAAGTGTCCTTTTATCAATCTATAAAAGTATTTGTTTACTTTTGTTCTTCTCCATTCAATTCAATAATCTGGATTGTGACTTGTGTATAAATGATCACTCAGCATAAAAGTTTATTTTTTCTTTATTCGCGTGCATAATTTCTTACTCAATCAGCGTTTAATCTATTCGTCTTTGCTTTAGTTTGCTTTACACTCAACTAGGCAAAGAAAAGAAACTAGATTCCTGAAAAAAAACTACTACTTTATGACGAGCTAAACCAAATTCAACGATCGAAGAAGCACAAAAAATATGTTATCAATCAACTCGAGTCAAAGTAACGATGTTACTTTCAAGCCTTTCTCATTTTCCCTCACTTTTATAAAGTTTATCGATCAAGCTCTGTTTAATATTGTCTGCAATAAAAAATATACTTGCCATTTTTTCTCTACTCGTTGTCACTTAACACACTATGTGCGTGTAGATTATTTGCCAAATTTGACTGTGTAGCGGGTAAATTTTAAGCAGTATGCAAAAAATTGCAACTAAAAAAATCGTTGGAATTGGTGCACAATTTATGCTCAGTTTTGTTCCGAAAATTGAAATATAGACAAACTACGAGGTATAAAGTGGATTTGACTCAAAAATTTCTTCTTACGAATAACGTCTTCTTATAATATTCAATATAAATTTAGATTTGTCTTCAAACCAAAGATACAGGCCTAAAGGGCAGATTAGCGCTGTAGGGAAAATCTTAAAACACAGATGCTTATAACACATGAGGTAGAAGTTTACACTAATGGGTTTCTAGGTGATTATGATTCCTACTAGCTTTAGGAACTATAATCACATAACAACTCCTAGACGCAAGTTAATATTAGGCACGGTATTATAAATGATAGCACTCTTTAACATGAGAGGTAATCATTTCCGTCCATAAGTTCTCGTGTGATTATAATCGCTCACATTATGAGGAAGCTTGGTCGTATAAGAACCCATATGCGCAAATTTATCTTTGGTATTATAGAAGAAATCTTAAAACAAATATGCGTTTAACACATGAGGTAGAGGTTTATATTTATAGGTCTCTATGTGATTATGATTCCTAACAACATTAGGAATGTATTTATAAAGAAATATGTTTAATAATTTATTTACCAATAGTCATAGTTTAGGACGTACATAATTCTATTAAGTATCGAGTAGATGCAACACAAAGAAACATCAAATATATCAACCTCCTATGCACAAACACACACTAATATAACAAAAATTACGAGCTGTAAACTTATAGGGTAAAATTACCTAGTGCCGCTTTTAGAGTAAGCGCATTCAAATATTGCGGGTAAAAATACCCAGCCCGCTAATAGACAGCAGTTCGCGAAATGGGTATTTTTACCCACCCCGCGTATAGTGTTTTAATACTTGCTTTTAATTAACTTCAATACCACGAAATATTTAAATGATGCATTTCGAAAATGTAAAATGGCACACGTAATAATTATGTAATATTTATGAATACGCAAAGGAAGGCTAAACAAGTTGGTCTGAGAATGAAATGCTAATGTGTATTTGGCACGTGCAAACTTGTTTCACGTGCAAATATCACGTGTACCATTTTCAGTTTCAGTCACTCTTTCGCTAGTTCAGTTTATCTTTGCTGTATAGTTGAAAATATCTATGTTATTTGCTGTATTGAAATATTATTTATTGCATTGCATTTTCTACACTAAAGATTTTTCTTTCTTTTTGTTTCAGGTTTTTCTACTTGTATCACTTCTCCTTCTACGCCTACCATTATCGATTTAATGGGCAATACAGTGGTTTAGCATTAGCAACGTCCTGGCTTTTTATACAGGTGAGTGAAACATCAAATTTTAATTTAATTAATCAGTAAGTAATCATTAGAGGAAATAATTGATAGTAGTAATAAGTGTTGATTGCAAAAGTTTCCGCTAAGCTGCTAATTAATCGTATATTTTCCTTTCGTAATCAAATTAAGGTTTTGAATATTAAGTAAACGGCTTTTTATAACATTTGCATTAAATTTATAATTGTAAAATGAATTTAAATGAATATATAATATCATCAGCTTAGCAATTATTGTTAATAAACAAGTTTCTTTAATGTTTTAAATTAATTAATTAATTCTCTGATGTTATTTAGCTATAATTTATGAAAGCGTATTACCGCGCTTTAATACTATTTTCATTTTCATTTCATAATAATATTCATTTTTTTGCTGCTCAGTGCAGCAGCATTTTGTAATTAATATTTTACTATTGTTTTCCGCGCTTGGAAAATATAAATATTAATATAATTGGCAATTAACTTAATTCCCAAGTTAGTCATGTTATGATTTTTATCGACTTTAGCATTTTTCTAGTAATAAAGCTTTGCAGAGCGGGCTACAAAAAAATGTATTCTGAATCTTGTTTTCCAGTGCAAGCACGTGAAAAGTGGAAAAAAGAGAGCATGCACTATAATATCCATCTCATTATTCATATTTCCATTTTAAGAATTTTTTTTTTTCGTTTCTTGTGAATGACTGCGCCCTTATTCGTTCAATAAGTACTCGTCGTTGTAGTGTTTCCATCAAAATTCAGTAGTTGATGTTGTTTTCAGCAACCCCTGTGGCTGTCTTAGCCTTGCCTTGCCATGCCATGCCATGCCATGCCCCCAATGTTCGCTCGTTCATGATCCATAATGTACGCTCTGAATATATCATTCACATTTTCCGTCTATTTTATTTAATAATAGTTTTGACACATGCTTTAATATTCAGAAAACGTTATTTTGTCATCGCGAAAAAAATGTTCGTACGTATTTTATATGGATGAGACGTTATTTGATTATTATTTCGTTATAAAGCAGAATGCACGCTTTTAACCATTTATTAAAAAAATATCAACAGGAAAATGAAAAACAATATGAACATACATTTTTGGTCGAGCTGTTGATGTGTAAATGTTGAATGAAGGCTTTCTCTCCTCGTTGTGTATGTCGAGTACAATTAGATTCTGCATTTCGCCTTTTTTCCAAAAAGGGAGAGAAAGAAACGATTCGTGCACGCCGTTTCGCTGCTGCTAATTTAAACTTCATGCAAGTTTATTTTCCTCTAGAATAATTGGATGTATTTAAAATTTATTTTTATTCAGTTTACTATAGCACATCATTATTTTTTATATCCGAACAAAAGCGTAGGTAAAATACGGGCTGTTTTTTGTAATAATAAATATGCATTGAAAACAAAATAACGAATAAATTAGAGAATCGTTTCTATATTGATTCCCGATGTGAAAGTATGAATGCAATGTTAGGAAAAAGGGGAAAATAGTTAAATGTATTTTCAGGAGCGAAATTAATTTCTATATTATGATCATGCATGTACGTGTAGTACATGAGGTGTGGTGTATTTGATACAATAATATCGAAATAACTCATTTTGGTGTGAAATATTAAATATTCATAGCATCTCTCACTATTTTAATAATGTTGTACATTCATGTGGAATCAATCATAGTTATTTAACTGTAATAAATAGGATAACCCCGCAAATCATATTAATGTGCGGGGTAAAAAGGACGAGTAAGTACTAGTACAAATGAAATGAAAGCCTAAAAACAAATACATTATTTGTTAAATTGTGTTTAATAATCAGTATATTTTAAAATTATATTTTACATTTATTGAAATGAGAGTTGAAATAATGTATAAAAAATGTTGTGTATACAAATTATAAGCATTTTAACACTTCTGCCGCCAAATATGAGAGAAAAAAATCGTTTTTGTATACAAAGAGATTTTTTTGGAACGTGACAAAATCAGCTCAGCACAGCTAATTTAAAGCTTAAATTAGAAAATGTAATTATGTATTTAATTAAAACGTATTATTAACATATCAAAATTTCTAATGGGTTGAATTTAAACGCGCAGAACAACGCACACATACATATTCATTTTAACTTTAAATACAAATTGTTTATAAATCCTGACGTTTCCATTTTATAAGGACACGGATTCTATACAGTAGCACAATATGATCCTTACATATCGTTTAAAATATGAAAACAATTCCCCAACCAACAGGACGACTTTGCCGCCGACTGGGACTTTGTTATTTGGAAA
The DNA here is from genome assembly GCA_030264715.1 of Adinopsis sp. GC000173. Taxonomy (NCBI): domain Eukaryota; kingdom Metazoa; phylum Arthropoda; class Insecta; order Coleoptera; family Staphylinidae; genus Adinopsis; species Adinopsis sp. GC000173. The sequence continues at coordinate 34,450 of JARJDW010002016.1, forward strand.
CCTGAATCTGACAACTACATGATATTGTCACGTTTTAAATAGCAATATTGGCAATCGCTACACGGCGCAAATTCAATCCTGATTATAGTTGTATTGCAATGGATAAAACCTATCATGGTTGGGATAGAGAACCGACCAGATGTTCTTGGCGCCCAATAAATAATACGTTTAGCTCATTGTACGCTTCAAAAACAAAAATTGTTTTTTCTCGCAAATATTCGGATGGCGGGATAATGATGTACATGAGATTTTTATTTTAAAATAATAATCTCATTTTCATTTTTTTATCATATGTGATTCTATAATCACATTCTTGTTTTTCTTATTTGTGAGCAAGTTTATTTTTAGCGAAAAAAAGTTTAATTTTTTATTAAATTACTATAAACAAAACAAAAGCTTTGTTGTTTCAACATACAAAAAGGAAACTTTTTTAGAGGATGGGAAAATTTGTTTACTAATCTTATTTATGTGCTTTTAACATTATTTTTAACAGAGATATATAATATAAATAAAGTACATTTTTTAAATGCCTCAAATTTTTATCGTCTATTTATATACATATATATATTTTCGCTCCAAGGAAATTGAGGTAAATTATATGAACGATGATAAATATTTTCAATATTATTAAATTTTGATGCAAAATATTTAACATAATTTCAAAGGCAACATTTTTATGTCATTGATGCTAATACACGCAATCAAAAAAAACAAACTAATATTAAATCGTTCACTTGAATTTTTTAGCACAGTCAGTCCTTTTACATAGAAAGGAAAATATTTATTGACTCTTACACAGGACAGGACGCATGCTCATAATGTTTATTTCAATTTTCTCATATCTATTTCAAGAGCAATAAACTAAACTTAAAATATAAAATTATTTTATACGGTGGTTTGAAAGAGGGATTAAAGTAACATTTTTAGTTACAACAAAAGGATTAGGAAATAAAAACAAATATTGTTGCTAAGTAATATGCTTCATAATTCTGCAACGGTTCAACGTGCACATCACGCACTGCTCTGCGAGTTTACTGCTGCGATGTTATAAAATAATTTTTACTTTCATTTGGAAGAGAGATAAAGTTTACTACTAATATTTATTTATAAATGTATGTATATAGAAAGATCGTAAATGTAGTATATTGGTATTAATTAAATTGAATTATTGAAATTTCACACTTGAACGTACGATTATAAATATTGCATTAGAATCAATAATGTTATTAAATATTTTTATTTACTTTTATTTATGTAAAAAGTGTACCAGTCAATATTTGCAGTTGTATTTTCATTTGTTGTTTTCAAACAATAATCGAGCAATATTGTGCAATGGTAAATAATGAAGTTGTGATTAGATTTTTATTTTGGTTGTTGTTTTCTTCCTCCTCTTATAGATATTCTTCTATTTTGTTGGTGCTTTTTTACACGTTCATCTTTGTCTCTTATTATATATAAGTGTATAGAGTTTGAATTATATTATGTTCCTTTATTGCTTTAGCAGAATTGCGTTATATATACATAAATAGTTTTGAAAATGTATGAAGGAAAATGTGTATGTATAAGCAACATCAAACGGAATAAAAAGAATTCTGAGGTTGTTGCTTGCTTACGAAGAAAAAAAAAGCGCACGCTGAAAGAGAAAAAGAAAGACAGGTAGTATTAAAGAGAAGTTGTAGATCCCAGGAGACTATTCTCGGTCAGCAGACCGCGACAGACTCATATTTATTTGCCAGTTTAATTTCTTCCGCATGTCACAGCGGCAGAGTCCGTGTCTCATACTTTTCTAAGCTTTCATGTTTTCCAAAAAATAGAAAACCATACACGATACACGAAAAATTAGTCGAAATCTCTCAAGTCACAAAACTTTTCGCTCATAGCTCATAGCATAATCGTAATGATATTTTTTTATTATCATCATGGTCTCCATGCATATGTATAGACGAGTTTTTTCCACATTGTCATTGTCATTGTCATAAAAATTAATGTAATTATATGGTACATTCCGACGGCAAACTAGAAACCTTTCAACAATTCTTTGTAAGTTAATTAACGTTTTAATATTAGTTAATTTTGCAACGTCCATTGTCTGAATAAGGGCATAAACATATACACATATACATTTGTATATCTGTGTATATACAACGCGTACACAGAGGGATTTATATTTAGGTTTGTTAGGAGAGTTTTGGAGCCGCCGGCTGGGATAAAGGTAAAATCGTACAATGGCTAGTCCATGCTGAATATTTCATATCGCCACATTATGATGTAGGTTAGCTTATATTCACATATACTAACACACATCTATGTACATGTATTCTATATATGTATATTATACACATTCAAAACATAAACTAAATGATTTTCGTTATGTTTGCAGCATTCAATGGTATACTTTTTCCATCATTATGAGCTGCCGGTTATCCTACGACAAGCTCAGCTGCAACAGTTTCTGGTACGTGATCTACATCCCAGGCCTCCGGTACACCCATTCGCAGCAAGACTGACACAGTTTTTGTCCGTGGTGCGTTCAACTGCTACAACTCAAACTTCAAACAGATCGAGTCAAGTGCAAGAATCAACAAACACCGCAAATACATCAACTGTGGGTACCTCTGCGCAACCTATAACTACAACGCATTCAAGTCAAACAGTTCCTACTGCAGTTGAATCGTTTGGAGCTCAGACACCATCGACAACAGCAATTGCTGCTGCTAGTCAGACTCACACAGATATTCGGCCTTCAGGTGGATCTGATGATGCTGCTACCTTCTAAAAAATCCTGTCCAAATCTTTAATTATTTGTTATTGAACTTACATTCGGATTATTGTTATGTTTGTTTTTCTCATAATATGTACAAATCTTGGAATAACGTTTACGTTTATGACGAAAATGATGATGATAATAATGATCAAGATGTAACTGCTATTAATTTTTTTGTAAATATCATTATTTTTATCCATGGCTTTAGAATTTGTATATATTTATAATACGTATATTATTTTCTTCACTAGGTGGCTGTATGATATTTCTAGTAAATAATACTATATAAATGTAAGTGTGTTTTTGCTATTCTACAATATTTTATACAATCTTAAATTACGGTACGGTAACCCAGTTTATCGGCTTTCTTAATTTATTTATTTATTTTTAATTGTTTCTATACGCCGCTTTTATTTTAGATCCATCTATTCGACAATTAATTAGCGCTGTTTGTTTTATCGTCAAAGTAAATAATGATCTTGTTTTTAATATGTGACATTAAGATTCTTCCCATTATTCGGCGCCTGCAGCATTATCCATGATAAAACGCGTTTTGTTTCTTTTTTATATAAAGAGGAAATTCGCCCAGGACTCTGCTTATTTAAATTTTGTTTATGCTATTTAAAAGATAATAGAACTGATCTCGATAATTAGCAATTTGTAAACAAATTTTTGGAGGAAGCTTCTTCATCATCGGTTGGTGGGTATGTATAAAAATGTTATCTTTTTCCAGTCTGTCTATACCTAATATTAAATTTCCTGTATTTGGTCTACAGTTAATATTATTATCGTAGAATAGAAAAAAAATGCACATCGCGCAGTATAATTACTTTTGCATGATTACATTTTACCTTAAATGTTTTGTTTATGAGGAAGTTGTAACCGGTATATTTTTAAAGCGGCGTTTTTTTCTCAGTTTCAGCATAAATAAAATCTATTCTTTAAAGAAACAACGTTCTCTAACAATTTCAATTTTCGAGCAATACGTCTAACGAATTCGTCATGCAAATGCAATGTGCATTTCATTCTATCATGCATTTTTCTAGTTCTTTTTCAATTTTTAGTGTGCTTTCAAAAGGGTGTATCAAATTCTTTCTTTCCAGCATAGCAGAAGTTCATATTTCAAACGAAACGAAAACAAAAAAAATAATTTTCAATAACAAGAGAAAACAATAGTATTTTTGATATAATTGAACATGCGAGTTATTATTATCATATTGTATAAAAACGGCGCCGGACAATGAACCAAACCCACCCACACACTACATACTTTGTTGTTTTGGGGTATGTTTTAAAATAAAAGTGTTTATTTCATTTCAAACAAGCCAAGAAAAATGATGGTGAAAGGAATTGATGAAGAAACGGATCAATGCTTGCATTATCAGAAAATGCAGGCCTTCCAGATCAATGGCTATGGCGTTACGTTCTCTCAACTAGCAAAAATTACTGATCGGTAATCGAAGATACCATAACCCTCTGCTTTCATCGTTTTCCGGGCAATTTTTTTAAGAGACCATTCATTTTATGAACATACCAACAAGAAAAAAAATCAACATCAAGGAAATTGTTCTTTTCATTTTATTTTTCTAGGCTTTTTTTTTAAATTACATATATTATAAATTAAACGAAAATTATAGAGCTGCTGGAAAAATGATTTCGGAGTGGAAAGTTTTGGTGATGGCATAAGGATTCGTTGTTGTTAGCCGCGGGAGATGGTCGTCATAGTAACTAACAGGCGCATGTTACCTGGGCCTTTGTGCAGACCTGCAAATATGTGCAATCAGCTCAGGTAGTAGATGCTTTATAGGAATTCTGCTTTATCTGCAATCTTATTAAAGATAAGCTACACTAAATAATTAAATTCTTTGAAACAAAAACTCACTCACATACGTTGCGCTGATGAAGTTTTACGCCTTAACACCTGCTTCAACTTATATTTTTTATTGCAGCTCGTAAAAGACTGTTTGATTTTTCTCGACACACTTTCCTCTTGCTTATGAGTTTTATGGATAATGTTGGCTTCGAAATTGGATTTGGGAAATGTGCCACATGCACACATATAGTGCACAAACATCTTTTTATTCTCATTGCGTAGATTTAAGTCAATTAAGAGGCTATTTTACTAGCAATCCGTTTCCATTGCAGCTTTCTTATGAGATGAAAGAAGTGTGCTATCACATTTCGTATGAGTGCGGTGCAAAAAACAAAAGTGACTTGAAAACGATTTCTAATTACGTAACGTTTTGCTTGTTGGCGTCGCAACGCTTTTACTCAAGTTCTTTTGAACCACATAATTACCCACAACACCCTTAGGCATTTTCTACCATTCTTTTCATTTCATTTCTACAACTAAACTAAAACTCATCACGCACATATTTTCATTATCTTTGTGTTAAAAGGACTTTATATATAATAGTCTTTTTGGGTAATAGTAAAACAAACAATTTAATACTAAAATTGATCCTTTTCTGAGCGGAAGTGTCGAGCAAGCCCCGGAAACACCTCAACATTGTACTCAAACAATACTTGAATTCTCCACAATTCTGAGCGAAGGAGAAGTGAGAGTTTGATAATTAACGAAATGTTTAATTTAATTAAAACTAGTACTTGTTTTTATCAGCGAAATAATGTTACAAGCATAAATCATTCACCTGTTTATCTATTTGTGGTATTTTTCTTTCTTTCTTTCGATTATTTGCATTATTTAAATGATGATGACACTTTACAAACGAATGCATTATGTAAATAATAAATAAATTGCGTGTTCCGTCAGATAAGAGACATGCATTTGAATATATAATTAAATTGATAGATGGTATATAATGGACGCACCTTACTTAATCTTCTTTAATTTATTCACAATACCGTTTTTATTTTTAAATAGATTCACTTTTATTTACTTACCTATTTTTATACAATATATTGAATTTTTCATTCCATATCAGTTTCTAATTCTCTGCACAAACACATTTTCATGCTTTATGGTTTCTTTTTGAATATTTACAAAATGCGAGAATATATTTTGAGGGCATATTTACAAAATTAATTTACATTTGTATAATGATCAAATTTGACGTTGAGATTTTCAATATTAGAGGAGATGATCCTATGGGTAATCCCACGTTGTTTTTAAGCTTTTTGTAAATTTCTACTTTTGATGATTCTATATCTATATAATACATAATCTGTGTAGTATAATATAATGGTATCTTGAGATACAAGTTTAATTCATTCCCTGAGCGGTCTCAAAATTAGCGTCGTATCTCAAAAAAGATAGATTATTAATTAATAACGCAGCGAATTTGTTCTTCGAAAATTATACTAGAAAAATACAAAAAAGTGACTATTGAAGAAGTATAAAATACACTCTGTGATAGAAGAATTACCTCGCTTTAGCCTATCATCAATAACTTTAACGGAAGTTATGATCATTTGTATACTCGGTATTGTTGCCAAAAAGAAAGACAACAAACAAAGAATTATATTTAAGTATGATACGGTGTTTAAAGTTGCAATTTCAGCTAAAAATAGCAAATTTATAGACTGAGAATTCACGAATTCTGCACTATGATACGCCATCCCTTCATAAGGAAATGGTGACTATCATTGTACTTTTAATTCGTGCCACCAGCCCTCTCAAAATTAGCCTAATTTCACAAACCAGATAGATTATTAATAAACAATATAGTAAATTTCTTGTCCGATGCGGAAACATCTCGAATGACACCTCGTAAGTTGAAAAACCTCGCACGTTGAACCACTAGTAGTATCTCAAAGGTCCACTGTATTGCTCATATGACTATATGAAATCGAATATAAGTCAATTTAAAAGTGGCAACAAATTTTGTTTCATGTTTTTAACATATAACCCGAATATATACAAGGATGGATTAATAAAGCTTTTAAAGGTTTTATTAAAAAACGAGAAACAACACAAAATATTTAATAGACATTTCTCTATGAAACTATCATTTATTCTGGTTTTAAATTGAAATGTGAACTGAATAATTTTCCGGCAAGGTATAAATAATACTAGAAAAATTGAAAAAAAGTGTGGCTATTGAAGAAGTTTAATATATACTCTGTGATAGAAGAATTGCATCGCTCTAGCCTGCCATCAATGACTTCAACGGAAGTTATGATCATTCGTACACTCGTACTTTGTAACTTAATGCTGCTCGTATCTCGAACGAGATACGTTATTCACTAATAATGAAACGATTTTATAGCCCGACGGGGAAATGTATCGAATTACAACTCGACTCGTATCTCGAGGTTTCACTGATTGGTAGTTTTTCGATTTTTAAAATGTTAACGTTTGACACTCAGCTGTGTCACAAATTGTATGTATGTATGTAAAATAATTCTAGTACGTTTGCAATCGAAATTTTGTGCACCTCAGGTTATATTCGTCCGTAAAAATATCAAATTCATATCGAATGTTCAAAAATTGCTATTAATAGATATTCCAAATTAAATTATTTTTGAGCTTGTAACATAGGATTTTAACTTATAAGTTCTCCTGAATTTATTTTCATTGCTATAGTGTACTGTGTATTATTGTCAATTAGATTCTTAATACTTGCAAACTTCTCACTCAATAATTTTGGAAGGAAATTGAGACACAATATCACTTGTATAGCTTATAGGCGCCTAAAAAAATTATCTATAAAATAGAAGTAAAATACACCGTTGTTAACGTGTTAAAGAGAGAGATTTCATTTTTCCTCAAACATAATTAAATTAATATATATAAAATGTATAGGAAATATTAATTGTAAATAAAATTTCAATTTAAAGTCTGTCAATTTGCATATGTCGCAAAATAGCTAATAATAATTTCATAAAAATACAAAGTAAGTATGGATATATGTCATCTTGATATTTCCTAAATATGTGTCCTCCAAGCACTATGCAATTGACAGATTATGACAGAATCTAATTACGTATAATAACAATGTTATTGTAGATTGTTCTGTAGTTGAGCGTTCCATGTTGTCGTCTTTGTCGATTGGGCATCGACTGGCTATTAAATAAAATAAATAAAAATAAGTAGATATTATTGCGAGATCGGGTATTTGAAAAATGGAGAGACAGACGCAAGTTTTGCATATCTTATTAGGTAATATGCGTCTTTAACAGAAACGTAATGAAGCAAACTATTTCATTGGAAATAATTAGTACCGAGACTTATAACATAGTTCTAACACTTACCGATTAAGGGATTCAATATTAAAAACAAGTTTCTCTATACAATTTAGTGATTATTGAAAAACTTATGTTTATTCTACAAATGATAAACTGCAATTAAATTTCCTTCAATCGTGCGTTATAAAGCTTATTCATTGCTTATTAACTATGTAAACTGAACTGTATTTAACTGTATTTATATTCATTTTACAAACTATCGTTTATGTTTAATGATTAGCAATATGTTGTCTGCTTCTTGTCTTTATTATTAATGAGGTATATTTTCCTCGAAACGTATATACACTGTACACGTATGTATCGTTTTTAACTTTTAGTCAAATGTATTATGATAATTATTAGGTAAGGTATGAGTAGATTTTTAAAGCCGATTAAGATTGCATGCTAACTAATTTAGGAGGAATTAAAAGGTAAGTTTGTTGAAGTGATTTACTATTGCTAGAATTCCAATCCTTTGAATTGCGATATTGTTTGAAGTAGACTGCGCTATATTACTACTATATCTGTTTGTGCAATATACTTAATTGTTATCAACATTTTCGCCCGTTTCAAATAAATGTATAATGAAATTACAATAGATGTTTTAGGGTCAATATCCGTTACATTGCTAGACAAATTTATATTAATAATATTGAATTCTACATTTTATTTGTGTTGACAAGAAACTTAAGTTGTTTATATAGATATCTAATTCACCTGAAAGCTATATAGATGTTATATTTTACAAAATGATATAGTGGAAATGTCATGTCAAAAGATATCAAAAGCGTTGACTTTAAAAGCCCCCACAAAAACCTTTATAGAAATTATCCTCAGACATTTTGGAATTATTTGGCAAACACTACACACCGATTTGGAATGAACTAACAGCAGACCCGTTTTAATATTGCGGTTATAACTGCACGCAAATGTCAATATAGTTTTAAAATAAAATTTTTGTTTATGTAATTCATGCACACATACACATTCTTGTGGCTGATGCACCATTTCTGTGGTATATGACCGCTGTTTTATCATATTTATGGTTTCGAAATCAAGATGTTTTATTTAACGTAGAAAATTCGTTTATTTCTCAAATATGTATACTGCTGTGAAATAGAGGTAATTGAAGCCGTTATTCTATAAGCTAAGGTGAGTTGAATTACTAAACTATTTTCAAATAATAATTTATTCTAATTTTAGGATTAAATCAAAATAATTCCCAAAATTGAGGCATTTAGGGCCAGAATTTATTCAGTGGTATTGAAGGATTTTAACGTATAATATGGTGTTTTTCTTTACGTTAATTTCAAACGATGCCAAATATGTTAATTTGTGTTAATATTATTGTTCTAAAATAGTTGATTAATATGGCGTTTTAAATAAATATAAGTAATCGATAAGATTGTTTTATTATTTACATCTGAAGAATTTGGTAAGTCATACATTTAAAAATGTGTCAAACTACATATTAATACACATATAGTGGAAATGTCATGTCAAGAGATATTAAAAACGTTAACTTTAAAAGTCTTTGTAGAAATTATCATCAGATATTTTGGAATTATTTGGCAAACACTACACACTGATTTGGAATGAATTTACAACGGGCCTGTATTAATATTGCGGTTATAATTGCACGTAAATGTCAATATAATAAATTTTTGTTCACGTAATTGATGCATACATACGCATTCCTTCATACTTGTGGCTGATGCACCAACATTTCTGTGGTATATGACTGCTGTTTTATTATATTTAGGGTTTTGAAATCAAGATATTTTATTTAACGTAGAAAATTCGTTTATTTTTCAAATATTCTGCTGTGAAATAGATGTAGTTGAAGCCTTTATTCTTCAAGCTAAGATAAGTTGAATTACTAAACTATCTCTATATACACCCGTTACCACAAGAATCCGATCGCTTTTTCAAACTTACCGCCTTATGGAATACGCGTAAATGTGTACTTAGAGAGTCGTAGTTGGCGTTGTACCATTGAAATAAGGCATGCTACTAATTAATTACTAGATATTCGTAGTTGGCGTTGTTTATTCGCTTAGAGTCAATTTCACTTGCAGGTGATCGGATTCTTGCGGTAGCGGATGTATATGTATGAATGTGTAATTGTCCGGATTCTCGGTATTGTCGTCGTGACAATTTTGTTTATGTTGTCGTCATGACAATATGTTTATTCCGATCAGTTGTCATTCATTTCGCGTGTCAATTAAATTTTTAATAATGATAATGATTGTGTGGATGTTTGATTTAATTAGTTATACAAACGTTTCTAATTTCCGATATTGTTTAATTCATAAAATCAAAGGCAATAATCTATTCAAACAATTTAGTGAGTATGAGTTATTTGAGGATGAAATTTTCAAACACGAACAAATCAGTTACTTAGTCGTTATAAATATCACTTCCTAAAAACATGCCTAAATTTCCCTTGCTTACAAAACAGACATAAGAATTGCCGTTGCTTGCAACGAGCTGCTTCTGGTCTAGTTTTCAAATAATAATTTTCTCTATTTTTAGGATTAAATCAAAATAATTCCCAAAATGGAGGCATGTAGAAGCAGAATTTATTCAGTGGTATTTAATAAGCGTTTTAACGTATAATATGGTGTTTTTCTTCACGTTCGTTTCAAATCGTACCAAATATGTTAATTTGTGTGAATATTATTGTTCTAAAACAGTTAATTAATATGGAGTCTTAAATAAATATAAATAATCGATAAAATTGTGTCAAATTACATATTACTACACATATAGTGGAAATGTTATGTCAAAAGATATCAAAAGTGTTGACTTTAAAAGCTCCCACAAAAAACTTTATAGAAATTATTCTCAGATATTTTGGAATTATTTGTCAAACACTAAACACTGATTTGGGAGTAGTAATTAACAACAGACTTGTTTTAATATTGCGTTGATAACTGCACGTAAATGTCAATATAATAAATTTTTGTGTTTTCATGCATACGTAGTTGTGGGCTGATGCACCATTTCTGTGGTATATGACCGCTGTTTTATCCTATTTATAGTTTTGAAATCAAGAAATTTTATTTAACGTAGAAAATTCGTTTATTTCTCAAATATACTATGTCATGTTTGGTCTATTTAAGTGACAAGCAACCTACAGCGTTGATAATGGCGATAACATGTAGTTTTTGAAATGGGGGCTGACCTTTTGTTTTTGAGAATGCAATCTAGTTGACATAACATATTACAACTTTTTAAAGATACACCGCATTGCAAAAATCATTGACGAGTTTAAAAACGTTTACTTTCTTCAATGATAGATTTCAAACTTAAATCAGTTCGCAGAGTGAAATGATGAATATGCATTGAATTATTATTCAATTAACACGACGAACAAAAATACCCATTGAGAATAATTAAATATCGACATGAAAATGCTAACAATAGAAATATTTTATCGCGAGCGTCTATCAAGTAATAAATATACAACAATAGACAACAAACACTGAATATTTTGTTTCAACATATTTACCTTATTGATTATTGTAAATAAATAGAAACTCATTCAAATAATCAAAGGAAAATATTTTACCTTTCGCTGAAAATGTACAATGCAATCGAACTATGAAACACTACTTGCTTGCTTTTTTTATTTTATGTTTGCGTACAATTACATTTTTTTATATTTCTTTTGATTTATCATTTTGCTTTAGAAACTAACAGCACTCGTGTCAAATAGACTGTTTCTGCCGTTTGTTTAATTATACTAGATATGATGCTTTCAACTAGAAATTCAGCGATGAAAATATTGTTTTAAATAAAATATTATAATTTATTTAAGGTTTATATTTTCAAAAGTAACCTAAGTCCATTTATACTTGAATTGAGATAATAAAATGAAGTTTTTAGTTAAATTTTGCATTAATTAAAAGTAAAAGGGTCAAAGTGGTCTCTGTCCATTCACCTCCTCACGAAATATTAAAGTATTTGTATTTGATAAATTTAAAAACTGTTTATGTATATTTTTAAATATTGAAATTACAATATCTACTAAGATAGTAGCAATTATTAAGTAATTAATATATGATTGTATGTAAGTAATAATTTTAAATTTGTTGAAATATATTGGAGACAGTGTTTTGATCTGATGTGATATAGTAGGCATAGGTTCCGTTGCCATGGAACAACAACGAATGTTTATAAGAGTGTCAGTAGCATAAGATAATATAAT